>ML058355.1:3258631-3564178 GCA_003013855.2 Liriodendron chinense | reverse complement strand
TTGTTTACTTCCTTCCCTGTGGATCGACCTCGGTCTTACCGAGTTTATTACTACATCGCAACCCTACACTTGGGGAAGCGAACACTAGCATCTAAAACCGGTTGTGTGTCCAAGACGATAAAATCTACCGGGTAGTAGAATTTGTCAACTTGGCCTAGAACATCCTCAACTATCCCCCTCGGTACACAGATAGATCTATCAGCGAGTTGCAACGTGGTTTTGGTGGGTTTTAATTCACCAAGACCCAATTGCTCATATACCGAGTATGGGATCAAGTTCACACTCGCCCCCAAATCTAACAAGGCACGCTCAATCCGGTAGTCTCCAATGATACATGAGACGGTGGGACTACCGGGATCTTTGAATTTTGGGGGGGTCTTTTAAGTGAGGATGGCACTCACTTGCTCAGTTAAGAAGGCCTTCTGCTGCACATTATATTTGCGTTTTGTTGTGCATAGGTCTTTTAGAAACTTGGCATAAGAGGGGATTTGTTTGATGGCATCAAGCAAAGGGATATTAATCTTGACTTGTCTGAAAATCTCTAGAATATCATGAGAATTTGGGAGAGATTTTGGGGCAACCAATCTTGAAGGGAATGGTGCCACGGGCTTGTAAATGCGTTCCGGTTGTTGTGGGGCTAAGTTAGATCCATCTTCATCCTCAGAATTTACCGGATCATTAGGCTCATCGGCCTTCACCGGAATAGTTTTGTCAATTTATTTACCACTTCTAAGGGTGGTGATGGATTTGGCTTGCTCCATGTTTTGGTTGAAAGGATTAGGGATGCTAACTTCATGTACTTGCTTTGGATTGGGCTGAGGTTGGGCCGGAAAGGTCCCTTCCCTAGCATTCAAGTGTCCCTTAATCTCATCAACCGAGACTTTAAGCTCTTGGAACATTTGCTGATTCGATTGATTGATTTGCGTTTGCCCTTGTATAAACGCCTTCAAAGTATCCTCCATTGAGAATTGAGGTGGGGCCATATTTTGCATGGGTGGCCCTCTTTGAGAGTTGGTAGGATTGCCCGTAAGAGCATTCTTCCAACTAAAATTTGGGTGGTTCTTCCAACTCTCATTATACGTATTACCTACCGATCCATTGAAAGGCCGTTGATAACCATATGTGGCATTGGCGTGTTCATGTAATACCTCTTGAAATGCAGGAATTGTGGGACAATCTTTCGTAGCGTGTAAATCGGTGAGGCAAATCCCACATATGGTTTCAACAGCTTCATTGGACTTGGGAACTCCACTTTTACTAAGTTCCATGGCCTCAACCTTCCTTGTGAGGTTGGCTATCCTTGCATTCACATCGTCTTCCTCCTTAAGGACATAGATCCCTCCTTTCTCTTGAGTGGGTTTGGAGTTATTAGGTTTATCTGATGTATCCCAAGATTGGGCATTTTCAGCCAACATGTCCAAATAACTCCAAGCCTCATCTGGATTTTTACTCATAAACTCGCCATTGCACATCATCTCCACAAATTGGCGCATATTGGAACTTAATCCATCATTGAAAAAATTTATAATTCGCCAACTCTCATAGCCATGATGTGGGCAAGCAAGCAGGAGATCTTTAAATCTTTCCCAACATTGAAAGAAAGATTCACCTTCTTTAGCCGAGAAATTCATTATAGCCCTTCGAAGGGGGTTCGTTTTATGAGCCGGGAAGAACTTTTTCAAGAATTCCCGGTTCATCTCAACCCATGACCCAATCGAATGTGGTCTAAGAGAGTGAAGCCAATCTTTGGCTCTTTCTTTCAAAGTGAAGGGAAAAAGTTTAAGTCTGATAGTATCCTCGGAGACATTGGTGTAATGCAAGGTGGCCAACACTTCTTTGAATTCTTGCAAGTGTAAGTATGGGCGGTCAGAGTCTAGCCCATGGAACTTTGGTAAGAGTTGAATTACACCCGGTTTTATGTCAAAGTTTCCACCGTTTGCTGGTAGAACCACACAAGAGGGTGTAATTGCTCGGGCAGGTTGTAGGTAGTCCCGTAGTGATCTCATTGGAGGAACATTATGTACCTCATTCTCTCCTACTCCTTCCTGATTTGCGTTTGTAGTTGGAGTAGGGGGGGAGGATTCCTTAAAGGTGTTTGTTCCATACTCCCCAAACTTTCACAATGCTCTTGGTAATTTCGGACTCGTCTATGGACTGACAATGGTCCAACTAGACCACCTTCAGATTGGAGACGATTTAAGTGATTACGTTCCCAACGGGACATAAACCACTCAACCAAAAATCAAAACTAATCCTATCCTAGAAAACTGAAATCTGAAATTAATCTGAAAAAAAAAAAAAAAAAACTAAGTTAGAAAGGTATCACCTGATGCGCTTGAACTTAGAGAAGAATTCCTACAAAACAGAAAAATTTGTAAGTTCTAAGAAAATCAGAAAAACCTATCTACTTCTACTTCTACAGCCACTGAACTATTTGAAAACCGTTATCTAATTCCCTAGCAGCGGCGCCAAAAACTTGTTCGCTCGCCTCAAGTGTAAGGCTGTGATGTAGTAATAAAACTCGGTAAGACCGAGGTCGATCCACAGGGAAATAGAAATAATTTCAAACTACTCCAGCAACTCAATTTTTGCAAGAAAAGCAAATGTAATTGGATAATTAACTAAAACAGTGACTTAATGAAAATTCAATGATTTAAAGTACTAAGGCATTCAAGGATCCACTTGTAGCAATCCCATGTTAATTCAATCAATCCAAGTATAGAACACAACTAGATTTGAAGTCCTATCTCTCATCTAGTTGGAAAATAAAGCATTCACACACAGTCAATCCAAATCAAGTTGAACTTCCAAGTTCTAGTCCATTCAATCAATATAGAATTCAAAACCATAGCCTGCGGAGTAACAGCCATGCCTATGGACTATGGCCTACTCAAGGGTTACTATAATTCGAATCTAAACAAGCATTATATGATAATCTCAGAGAATTGCAAGGAACTCATGTCCGGAGCACATGAACTCTCATAAAACATCTCAAACTACCACTTTAAGAAACTAGAACATGAGAAAAATCCAAACTTGAATTGAAATTACTTGAATTAAACTGAATCCAACATGGAATTGGCTACAAGCTTCACCTCTCAGCCTTAGCTGAGAGGTTCTAGCCGAGCATATTCATGCTACAACTAAAAACTCTTAATGAAAGCATAAAACTAGAAAAACCAGAAATTGGAGAATTGCAGACGCTCCACGACAGCTTCCTCTCTCCAAAACCACGTCCCTTAGCTTCTATGATGACCTAGGAAGAGCCCCTAGGTGTCCTTTTATAGTAAGAAAGCTCTCTTGTGTCAGAAACATCCAGAATCTGCGAAAGGTTACGCAGTGCGCAGCAATTTTTGGAGTCCCGTTTTAGAAAGAACTCTATTTACGCAGAGCCGACCGGTCTAGACCGGTCGGCCTGGTCTTTTAAACAGTCCAGGGAGTACAGCCGACCGGTCAAGACCGGTCGGGCTTATTTTAAAATCAGCCAGCGTGCATAGCCGACCGGTCAAGACCGGTCGGTCTCTCTTTTGCTTTGTCCAGTGCACATGGCCGACCGGTCAAGACCGGTCGGTCTGGTCTTCAATGTGATCAGCATGTGTGGCCGACCGGTCGGACCCTCTTCAACTTGTTCTTCTTTCTTTCTTTTCTCCTCTTTTTTCCTTCTTTCTCTTCTCCTTGCTTTCTTCTTTCTTCGGTCCTCTTTCATCCTTCATCCAATGGCTCCAAAGGCTTTCTTTTAATCCCTAACTGAATGAAGTCCGCTCTCATCCCCCATAATCACAAAACATGTGTTAGATGGGCCTTTAAATCATAAAAATCATGCAAACCATGTCATGTAATGGGCAATGCAATGTATAAATTGGAGGTTCAACACCCTTCCGCAGCATAATCCGCACTCGGGCTCAGCAAGCCATGTCTGACCACGAAGAAGAAACTCATCTCTTCCCTGCTCTTGAAATGACCGAAGCGCAACCTCCAGTGCAACAGCCAATTGAGAATATGTCAATCATGCAAGAATTGGCACAAGGAATGAGAGCAATGCAAGAAATGCTCTTGCAATTCATGCAAGCACAAGCTACCACAACAGCCAACAATCAGGTTGGCCCAGTTCAGCAATCTCAGCAGCCATGCCGAGTCCTTCCGGCCTCCAGTTCAAATCAAGCACAACCATCGGAGTCTGCCCAAGACTACCGACAGCACCCATCTCAGCCCTTCGCTATGGGGCATCCTCCTCATTACCTTCCCGCGACGACAGGGCCATCTCAGAGCACTCTCATCGCAGGGACTTCCAGTCAGCTTCCAGTTAATCTTGCAAACAACAGTCTCAATAGATCTCAGCATGTCCCCGCCGATATGACCCCTTTTCAATTTCAGCACATCCCCGCCGATGAGATTTCAATTCAATTTCCAACAATAGGGACAGCACTGGCGAATGCCCACAATGGGGTCAGTGTCAAGCCCACATCAGTCAGCGGACAGTGGCGAATACCCAACAAGGGGGGCACTTCCCAGCATCTCAGCCTCCTGCAAACAGGAGCACTTTTCAATTCCAGCACATCCCCGCCGATGGGATTCCAGTTAATTTCCAGCAATCTTCAATTCAGCAAACTCCAGTTAATTTCCAGCAATCTTCAATTCAGCAATCTCCAGTTAATTTCCAGCAAGTTCCAGTCCAACCTTCAGTACAGTCTCCAGTTCAGTTACAATCATTTCAAGCACAAGTTCATCAGAATCCAGTTCAGTCATCAAATCAATTGCAGCAACCCGCGGTTGCTTTTCAGCAAACCCATAGGGTCGAAGACATCGACCACTATGCCGAAGAAGAACGTGCCTTACTCCAAGAGGCACCATTCACTCGAACAGATCATTCAGGACTGGATGAGTTGCGGGAGCAGTTCCAGATCTTGCAAAATCATCTTCAGCAACAACAAGGAATCGATCTACCTTCGACCAAGTTCAGAGACTTGTGTCCTTTCCCAGATGCTCAAGTACCTCAAAACTTTGAGGTACCAAAATTCAAAAGATACGATGGCAGTGGTTGTCCCACAGCACATATCAAGGCCTTCTGTGGAAAGCTGAGTGCAATCTCAGGAAATGAAGGGCCCTCATTCGCTTGTTCCAAAAATCCCTGAAAGGCAATGCCCTAGATTGGTACACTTCATGGACTGCCACCGCATTAAGACGTGGGAACAACTTTCCCAGGCTTTCATCGACAGATTTGCGTACAATCTCAACATGGCACCCAGAAGAACCGACCTCACAGCTCTCAGGCAAAGAAGTGATGAAACGCTATCAGCCTATGTGGGACGTTGGCGAGCTATGGCAGCCAGAATGCGGACACCTATCGACGACGAAGAGCAAATCTCCATGATTGTTCATTCAACTTATCCGGGCATATCTGGATATCTCATCTTGCATCCAAATGCGAATTTCTCACAGTTGATCCGTGCTGGAGAGCAAGTCGAAGCAGGAATCCGTGCCAGGACAATCTCCCCATGGCCTCATTAAGCCACTTCAGTTAAAAGAAACAGAGTGGAAGGAAGACCTATCGGGTATGGGAATGAAAACCGCAGCAGTTCTCCTCCCCGCCCGACAGAGGTAAACAACATTAGCACCACTACTCAGGGTAATCAATACGCTCCCCCACAGGGACATCAACAGCATCAGCAGAATCAGGTTCAGCACCAACCTCAGAGGTATCAACCACGACCAAATCCGCAACCACAGCCACAACCACCTCGACAGCAGCAGCAGTTCAGAGGAAACGGTCAATACCCATACCAGAATAGGCAGAATTACAGGGAGCTCAGGAAGTTCACTCCACTCACTCAGCCACTTAGTCAAGTCATGACTATGCTGGTACAAAAGCAGTTACTCACTCTGATGACACCTAGGCCTCCTCCTCATCCTCTGCCTCCAAACTACCGAGAAAATGAGTACTGTGCCTACCATCAAGGGCGTGGCCACACCACTGATCGATGCTTTACTTTGAAGAATGCCATACAAGATCTGATCGACGACCGAAAGCTCGTCATCTCGGTCCCTGGAACTCCTGCAGTAGCTTCCACCAACATTCCTCAGAATCCTCTTACTCAACATCCGACGGATCCCAGTTCATCTCGTGGCCCCACCGTCAACAGCATAGAAGAAGGAGAGCGCCTCGATCGATTCTTCTCTCCTATCTAGTCCATTCATGCCTACACTTATGGGCCAATAAATCCTCCTCCGATCTTGCAAGGGGCAAGTCCCTTTCTTCCTTCAGTCTCCGAGCCAGTAGTATTCGAAGGAACACTTCCATATGATGTGCCAGTTGTTCAAGGGGCATCTTACAGCCCTTCATGTTGGGAACCAGTCGTCCTGGAAGGAGCACAATCATACATCGAGCCCGCATATGAACCTGTCATTTTGCAAGGGGCAATTTCAGCATAGGAACAATACAATTCGCCATAGAGAAACCATACTCATCAGCAGCAAGAGCCCATTGTCTTGGAAGGAGCTCCTCCAGTTGAGCCAGTCATATTACAAAGGGCAAACCCAGGAGGCGTGTCAATCACACTACGGCAGCTGGGACGAACAGAGAAACCCCCGGCCATATCAAGAGGACTAGTATTCATTCCATGGGAGCCTCCTGCTCCAAGAACGGTCAAGCCAAGACCGCAACCTAATGTGATCTATGAAGACAAGCCTCAATATTACCCCTTCAGCACAGGCAATAATGTAGTTCTCAAGGTAAAAGCTCCGTATGAAGAAAATTTGGTACCCACACCAGCACCGTTACAAGAACCGGTGGTCCTAGAAGGCAAAGGTGAGGAAAACTATAAAGAGGTCCCATGGCACTATCCAGAATGTGCGAAAGTGGAAAACATGAATCCCAATGGGCGTTGCATCCGAAGAGATAATCAAAACAGAGGAGATCCTAAAGGCGCTCTCTCAGGCCTCGGCAACAAAAATGAAGCCGCATACGATGTGGCGACTCAGCTCAAGTCAATTCCTGCTCAAATCTCAGTATGGGAGCTACTCTGCACATCTCGCATACACCAAAAAATGTTTACCAAAACCTTGAGCGATGCTCACGTCTCCTCCGATATGGCACCAGAGATGATAGCATTGATGATTGGACAACTCCTGGCTCCACGCGCCATCACCTTCACCGATAATGAGTTGCCACCGGAAGGAAGCGATCATGAGCGATCCCTCAACATAGCCTTACGATACAAAGACCTCTGCGTCCCACTGGTCCTTATTGATAATGGCTCAAGCTTAAATTAACGTCTGCCCACTTAAGACTGCGGAACGTCTGGGTATCAGTCCTTCTTCATTCTGACCCAGCACCATATGTGTCAGAGCATTCGACAACACCCGCCGATCAGTGGAAGGGGAGGTCGACATAGAGGTACAGATAGGTCCGGAAATCTCCACCATCACATTCCAAATTCTGGATATATCAGCCTCTTTCAACATGTTGCTCGGACGACCTTGGCTGCACAAGGTTGGAGCTGTGCCATCAACCCTGCATCAACGAGTGAAATACATCTGTGGAAATCAAGTGATCTCTATCCATGCAGAGAAGGAGCTCATCATTCCTTCCAATGCTGCTGCCACTGAACCAGACATCCCGATCATCGATATCCAGCACTCTGAAGAAGACATCCCGTTTCACAGTTTCAAATTCGAGACTGTGAAATCTATCGCCAATCCAGAACCGATAAGGGTGGGCCGTGTCTTTTCACCAGCAGAACGTCTGAGCCTCGAATACCGAATGAAGAATCATTTCAAATCTAGAAAGGTACCGCTGGTATATAACCAATGCAAATGGGGACTCGGATACAGGGCAATCTTAATGGACAAAAGAAGGAAGAAATTTCGGTGCTCAACCATCCAATTCGTCAAGCCAGGAGAACCTTACAAAGACCCAGGAGGGAATCAACCGACTGCACTACACAAAGGCCTCCCGATGAGCCTAGTTTGGGCCACGTGGCCCTCCATTCGATGGGATCAGATTCTCGAACCGTCTAAGCCTCCAGAAGAAGAAGGAAATGATGAAGACGAAGAAGAAAGTCAAATACAGCAGCTTCAGGACCAGGTCACTCTGATACCTGCTCCCAACCAAGGGCACAACCTGCCCATTTCAGCATCAATCAACCAGGGGCACAACTTGCCAGCTTCCATTCCAGCCAGCCAGGGGCACAACTTGCCCATCTCAACATCAATCGGCAAAGGGCATTACCCGCCCATCTCGGTAGAATCAACACCATCAATCATCAGCCAGGGGCAGAAGCAACCCATCCATTGGACCAAGAAAGGGAAATGGCCAGCCCTGGATTGGTCCGATGTCTAGATTCCGAACTTGTGTCTCACTACGGAACCAGACGAACTGCAATGCGAGGTAAGTGACCCGGGAGGGACTGAGTATAGCTCAGATCTCGAACCCGACCAGCAAGAAATTATGGTCATTAGGCCAGACCATGATTCTTCGCCCAAGACATCAACCCCCACCTCTTCAGGGGAGGAAGTGTGGGGTCCTGAATGGTCATCCGTTCCCCTAACTTTTGAATCAGCCAAAGAGCCATCTGAGGGCTCTGGCTTCCCAAAAAAAATGCCTATTTAAGCAGCGACCGGAACTTTGAAACAAGTTGGGCTCAATCATGGTCTGCAATGCCCGCTTGTTCAAAGTCCCGCGAATTTCAAAAACCCAAAAAAATAAAAAACTTTCAAAAGCCAAAAACATCTAGCATTTCCATTTCAGAAAATTCTCAAAAACTAAAAAACATTTCTTTTCCTGCATTCAATAATGTGCCAAGTTTGTCTAAAGAGTCACATGAGTTTGAAGTCGAATCATACGACTTTAACATCGAATTAGACTTCGAGCTCATGGGTCTGAACGAAGCTCGGGATGAGGAAGATGATGACCCGGCTCCCGAACTAGAGGATCTCCTCAAGAAGTTCAAATCCAAAGCCAATGTTGTAGCCGATGATTTCGAGATAGTAAAGTCGGGAACACCTGAGATCCCTAGGGAAGTACGCATCGGGAAATCGTTGCCACCTGAGATGAAACAGAGAATGATAGAGTTCCTAGCTCCAAGATTGTCCAACTTCGCCTTCTCATATGAAGACATGCCGGGGCTCGATGAAGAGCTCGTTGTACACTATCTGCCAACCAAGGCAGATATGAAGCCAGTGAAGCAGAAACTTCGAAGAATGAAGCCAGAATGGGCTCTAAAAGTCCGAGATGAAGTCATCAAACAGTACAATGCGGGATTCTTGGTAGTCTCCCACTACCCTAAATGGCTCTCCGACATCGTACCAGTACCAAAGAAGGATGGCAAGATTCGAATGTGCATCGACTTCCGAGATCTCAACAAAGCCAGTCCTAAAGATGACTTCCCTTTGCCACATATCGACACTCTGGTCGACAACACTGCGGGGTACAAGGTCTTCTCATTCATGGACGGGTTCTCAGGTTACAATCAGATCAAGATGGCCGTCGAAGATCGCGAGAAGACATCGTTTATCACTCCCTGGGGAACCTTCTGTTACAGGGTAATGCCGTTCGATATGAAGAACGCAGGAGCAACATATCAGCAAGCAATGACAGCACTATTTCACGACATGATGAACAAAGAGCTTGAAGTATATGTGGACGATATGATCGTCAAATCTCGTACAATTGAAGGACACTTTGAAGATCTGAAGAAGTTATTCAACAGATTGGAAAAGTACAAGCTCCGCCTCAACCCTCAGAAATGTGTCTTCGGTGCAATGAGAGGTAAGCTCCTCGGCTTTACGGTGAGCAAAGATGGCATCAGGGTCGACGAGACCAAAACCAGAGCAATCATTGAGATGCCCCCTCCTAGAACAGAGAAAAAAATTCGTGGCTTCCTCGGCAGAGTTCAATACATCAGCCGCTTCATCGCACAGCTCGCACCTATCTGTGAGCCCATATTCAAGCTCCTCCGGAAGAACGCTCCAAAAGAATGGAATGACGATTGCCAAGTTGCCTTCGATCGCATCAAGAAGTATCTCATGAATCCTCCAGTCCTAGTGCCGCCCACTCCTGGACGACCACTATTGTTATACATCTCAGTAGCAGCAGAAGCCATTGGCTGTGTCCTCGGCCAGCACGATGAGACTGGGAAGAAGGAACAAGCAATATATTATTTGAGCCGAAAGTTCACCGACTACGAGACCAGGTATTCCCCGATCGAGAAGACTTGCCTCACCCTAGTCTGGGCAACTCAGCGACTCTGTTAATACATGATTGCATTCCCTATTCTCCTCCTCGCTCACATGGATCCGTTCAAATACTTGTTAGAGAAACCGGCACTCACTGGAAGGATAGCTAAATAGCAGTTACTTCTGTCTGAATTCGACATCACCTATGTCACTCAGAAGGCAATCAAGGGACAGGCCCTCGCCGATCATCTTGCGGCCCACTCCCTCCAGGATTATCAACCGCTCAAGACATTCTTCCCTGATGAAGATCTCTTGCATATCGAAGGTAAAGAAAAGAAGAAAAAAGATGAGTGGACATTATTCTTCAATGGCGTAGCAAATTCTAAAGGGAGTGGTATTGGAGCAATCCTCTACTCTCCAGATGATGTCCCTATTCCTATCTTAAGGCGCATAGCATTCGAATGCACCAACAACATGGCAGAGTATGAAGCATGCATCGCTGGCTTAAGGGAAGCCATAATCTTGGGCGTCAAGAAGCTACGAGTATTTGGAGACTCACAGCTTATCATCAATCAGACCAATGGCGAATGGAAAACTAGGGACGAGAAGTTGATACCATATCATGTGTATCTTGAAATTTTGATCGAGGAGTTCAAAGAAGTCACCTTCACATACATGCCCAGAGCCAAGAACCAGTTTGCAGATGCTCTCGCTACACTCGCATCAATGCTCGAGATCCCGAAAGGATCTTCAGAATGGGAGCTCACAGTCGAAATTCAAGATGAACCTGCTTTCTGCCTGCAAATAGAAGAAGCCGAAGCTGTCCCTGACAAACCCTGGTATGCTGACATTAAGCAATATCTCGAAACCCAAGAGTATCCAGAGTCAGCAACAGCAACAGATCGCCGAACCATCCAGCTTTTGGCCGACCAGTTCACCATCAGTGTCGAAGGTCTTTACAACCGATCCTATAATCACATCCCCCTTCGATGTGTCGATGAAACAGAGGCTGCAAAGATCATGAAAGAAATACACGAAGGAATCTGTGGCCCACACATGAACGGGCACATGATGGCAAAACAGATTCTACGACTCGGCTACTATTGGCTCACCATGGAGACAGACTGCTGCCAGCACATCAGAAAATGCTTCAAGTGTCAAGAACATGCGAATCAAATCCATGCCCCTTCATTAGAATTATACAACCTGACCACCCCCTGGCCCTTCTCCATGTGGGGACTCGACATCATCGGCAAAATTAGTCCAAAAGCATCAAACGGTCATGAGTACATACTTGTGGCAATCGACTACTTCACCAAGTGGGTAGAGGCAGCTTCCTACACCACGATTGCAGCATCCCAGATGGTCAAATTCATGAAAAACAACATCATATGCCGGTATGGAATCCCCAGTGCTATCATCATAGATAATTGTTAGTGCACAAATCAGTGCATCGTTTTGTCAATTCCGTGACTATGTAAGTCAGTCAAGTCTCGTAAGCCCCGATGAAGATTGAAGACTCAAGACTTGAAGACCAAAGCAGCTTTCCGCACTCAAGTTCAAGCCAAATCAAGCTCGGAAGGTAAGTTGCATATAGACAGCCTATAGGATCCCAAAACACCTGTATTTATGGCATTTTAATCATTCCAATCTTAGCCATTTAATCCACGGTCTTAAGGTCAAAATGATCAGTCTTGGACCTTCATTATGTAGGTGCCTAACTATGAAAATCACTAGGAAAATCTCTGCGTTGGGGCACGCATATTCAGCTGGAAAACAGCTTGATTTTTAGGCTAGATAAGACCTGCCGACCGGCCGGCCACTGGCCCTTAAACAAGCAATTGATAGGTAGCCGACCGATCTTGACCAGTCGGCCTTCACAGTTCATTAAGTCCAGCAAGCATAGCCGACCGGTCGTGACCGGTCAGACTTCAGACAGCAGGTCCGATGGGCCAGCCGATCGGCCGGACGCTGCTTTTTCCAGAAGCACAGCTGACCGGTCTTGACCGGTCAGCCTGCATGGTTAAAACGTGTCAGCGAGTACTGGGCAGGTCTGTCGACCGGATGGACAGCAGGTCGGTTAAGCCAAAAATCTGTCCAGCGAGTTTCTCGTTTCTGGACCATTTACCCGACCCATCTGTGGACAGGTCGGCTGACAGGTCAGAGCTCAAGTCCGACCGGCCGGAGGGGTTCCCAGGCAGGTCGGAATATGACCGTTTTATGTCCGTTTGAGCTCATTTTTGGGCCTCTATAAAAGCATAACTTGAGGTCATTTGTGAAGTGACTTGCACACCCATTGAGAGCACTAAAGGGGGCAATTAAGAACATCATTTATCCTTCTTTTGTTCAACATTGCTTAGAGTTCATCATTCAATCCAAGTGATTCATGGCACTTCAATGAACATTCAAAGCTCGGTTTGAAGAATGAACTCAAGCAAGGTATTCATGGCTGACCTAACCCATCTTGTTGAATATCTTGGTCATCAATAGCCATTGAATACTCAAGTTGGTAGTTCCTATCATCACCATTGTATTGAATAGGCAAAAGGAACCCCAACAACTCCTCCCACCTACCCGGCACTAGTCTAGGAACATCATATGCATTGGTAGCTGATCGCGGGAGCTTGGAGAGGAGCTAAGGCATTCGTGGAAGCTGAAGCTACTCATCAAAGGCGCTGAATCGGGGCTCAATCGTCTAGGTATGTCTAGTTTTTTAGAGTCCATTTATTGAATCTCTGTTCCCTGGATTGGGAAACTCCGGCGGGAGTGTACGTGACCGTCCTTGGATTAGGATTGGTGAGAGTTTGAGATCCAAACTCGTCAAGTCCCTGGATTGGGCCATCGGCGGATGGTAAACGCGGTCCTAAATCAAAGGATGTGAAGGTTGATGGTTAACCTGATTTAAAACCACGACTATAGTGAAATCCGGTGGTCTCATAGGTTGAGATCGGGAACCGGGAGTGGAGTAGGGAAACCAAACCACTATACATCGTGTGCAATGTGGTCAATGCATTTTGTTTATTTTGTTCCTTGTTGATCAATCTTATAAGTGCTAAACTGTATGCCCATCTTATGTTCGACAAAATGCTCATATGCTATCTTTGAATGATTGACACAAACATGCATATGAACTGTTTGACTAAATGCTTCTCTTAGAAGAGTTGTCAAATTGAGTTGGATCTTGGGTAATCAATTGCTATCATTTACACGTGCTTAATTGGGAGATTATAGTATAAATGCAATTGAGCTTTTGAATTTGCAAGAAAAATTAAAAAGTCCTATTCACCCCCCCCCCCCCCCCCCCCCTCTCTAGGACATAAGCATACCTTCAAGCTTATCTCACTAGCGGTAAAACCGCAATTTCAATAATGGGACCCCATTCATCAACAAAAAGATGGATGACTTCCTCAGCAAATTCAAGATCGAACGTCATCGATCAAGCCCCTACCGTCCTCAGATGAATGGTGGGGTGGAAGCCGCAAATAAGACAATCGTTAGGATACTCGAGAAGATGGTCGTGACCTATCGAGATTGGTCAGATATGCTCCCATATGTACTTTGGGCCTATCGAACGTCTGTACAGCCTACTACGGGCATTACTCCTTTCGAGCTTACTGATGGAATGGAAGCAGTTCTGCCAGTCGAGGTGAAAGTACCATCACTGTGAGTGTTACTCGAAAGCGGAATTGAAGAAGGAGAATGACAACGGGCCAGATTCGATCAGTTGCAGCTAGCAGATGAAAAGCGCATGCGTGCGCTAAGTCATTCCCAGTGTTATCAGAAAAGGATCGCTCGGGCTTACAACATGAGAGTCCTAAAAAGAAGCTTCAAGGTAGGCGACATGGTCATGAAGAAGATTCTACCGTCGCACCTTCCGGATCCCAGAGGAAAGTTCAAACCCTAGTGGGACGGGCCACTGATCATCAGAGAAGTACTTGCCGGAGGCGCCCTCAGACTCACCAGCATGAGAGGGGTGGATCTTCTTGAGCCAATCAACGCCGACAAAGTGAAGATCTTTCACGGGTAAGTCATACTGACTTTATCAAAAGTTACTTTAATAGAGTTGAAGTCAAGAGGTCAAAGCTAACACCTCTGAGAAATCATTTCTGTCCACCAACAAGTGTTTCAAATAAGGGGATTCAAAAGAAAAAGAAAAAAATATACAAAAAAAAGAGAGAAGAAAAAGAATACAAAAAGAGAGAGAGAGAGAGAGAGAGAGAGAGAGAGAGAGAGAGAGAATACAAAAAAGGGAAAAAAGGAAAAGAAAACGGGAAGCCAAAGCAAGGCACCCGAGAAAAATCAACCCAAGAAGAAACGCAGTCATCCATCCATTCATCTCAGAAGGGTCTTTAGCTAAGACCAACAGCTCTATCATCGTAACCTAGGATAAGGGCTGAAAGACTGCCATCGGCTGGCAATGACGGATTCCCGACCTCTAGCCACCACAGTTATCCAAAGATCCAGAAAAAACAAAAAAAAACAAAAAAGAAAAAAAAATGTGTGCCTAAACAAAGAGGGCGGAGTGAAAACTGAAAGGGCGCTCCGAGTAAAAACAGTGGGCATACAGCGGACTTGGTGAAAACCCGAAAGGGCACTGAGGGTAAAAACAGCATAGCTGCCAAGGGGCAGGCAAGATCAAACACCCGGGACGTGGTGAAAACCAGAAAGGGCGCCACGGGCAAAAATGACGGGAAAAGGCCGGCTGTGGTGAAAACTCGAAAGAGCGCTGCAGGCAAAAATGGCTCACATAGAAAAAGAAAAAAAATGAAAAGTGCAGGTACCAGGAAATCAGACAGTCCAGATCGGTTCGAGCAGTCACAGTTCAAGAACAAGAAGAAGTGCAGTCAGGAACGAAGAGCTCTACAAATTCTGACAATCTCAGGAGGCAACAGTTTCCGTTGCCTACACCTCTAGGGAACCAAAGGATCACACAAGTCAAATCTCGAAACATCGGTCAAAGCATTGGCTGAGCCCCAACTCTGATTCCTATATCCCAACACAAAATCCAGACACACTCACAAGACAACTCAAGGCACAATAGATTATCAAAAAAGTTTTCTTCTTTTTCATTAAAAGCATCGTATTTCTTTTACACATATCATGTCATCTTTTTCAAAAATACAAAAAATGCATCATCATCAATCATATACTATGCAAAAAGGAATGTACAGGAGGCCGATACAATCAATCTCTACCCTCCTCCTCGGCCATATCAGGTAAGTCCTCTGACTCATAATGAAGTAGCCTCGCTCTCAACCTGCTCACCTCCATACGCAGGTAATGCACCTCATCGTGCTCAAGGGTATGGATCATGGCCTCCTCATCAGATAACCTCTGATCGGCAGCCAACCTCCTCGACATCATCTCACAATAATACCGAAGTGCGGAAATCTCAGACAGCAAATGGCCATGAGTGGCCAAAAGGAAGCCAGGATCAATGAACGGACGCTCCTCAAAGGGTTTATATGAACCAGATGAAGAGCCGGCATCTCCAAGGATATCCTGCTCATCCTCATCAGCATTCTGGTGCCAGCAAGGGATACGTCGATACAAAGACTGCTCAGCAACCCAGTACTAATATGGGGCGGTCGCCATCGGAAAGGCCCGCAACTCAAAACCAAGCAAATCGGCAGTCAAGTAACTCACCCAAGATCCATCGACCTGAGTCATAAAGTCAGAGGTTCTTGATGGAAGTGCTCGACGCCCGATACCCGTAAAAGCAAAAAGAGGAACATCCTGCTCATACCCAAACTGCCGCAGGAACCGGATAGGACGGTAAGAGAAGTAAGATCGAAAGCCTACCAGCATCAAAGGAAGGCGGTGTGCATCGCAAAGCACTGGAGGAAGTGAAAGCCAAGATGACTCCCAACGAACATTCCAGTCACGAAGATCAGCGAACATCCTGCGATACAAGGGCTCACTCATCCTAGCCGTATGAGGAAGAAATTCCATGATGTGCCGCATAAGGTCTGGGCGACGGGTGTCAGGAAAGGGTACAGGAACAGTCAATGAAAGACGCTCCCATAGCCAGACCTGATCATAAGAAGGAAAAGAAGTTCAGCTAGAGCAAAGCAATTCCTAAAAAGCAAGAAAGGAAAGGTGCAGAAAAAAATACCTGAAGAAAGGCACAGCAGCCGCGAAGGACACGAGTGCGGCCCAGGGCACAGTCAGTCAGCCCACTAAACAGCTCGGCCAAGATGAGAGAAATGATCCCCTACCGTCAGGTAGCTCGGCCCATCACCTCAAAAAGCAAAGGAGCCTGGGACCTGCGCCATCCCGAGAATAGCACCTCAGCTATCAAGCAGAACATCAGTGCGTTCCGAGCAAGAATAGATTCGGCCACACTCCGAGGACCCGAAAAAAGATCATACAGCAAGTCCAAGGAGAACACTACAGCATCCTGGCCGGCAGCTGTAGGCTGAACCAGATAGGGGATCCCAAACCAGTTCTGTGGTGTGGCAGTCTTCGGCAATGTCTTTGGCAAAAAATACTAAGTATAATCCCAAGGAAGGCCAGTCAAGCGTGCAAGCTCCTCCAAAGAGGGTCCCATCTCCATGTCGTTGAACGTAAACAAGTTCAACGAAGGGACCCAGTCAATCAATGCAGCTTCGAGCATCCTCTAGTCAATGTCAACTCTAGCCATATGGATCAGACTGCCAAAGCCATAAGACTCCAAATCTCGAATCTCATAAGCTGACAAGCTGTCAAGCCAAGCAAGCAGTCGTGGCGAGCAAGAAGGACGAGAAAGCAGCTGACAAGTCCTCACGGGTACCCCCTCCAAAATAAAAGGCCCAGAAATCAATGACAGCTCATCGAGGATCGGAAGATCAACGGGCGAAGGAGAAGGAAAAGCTGGAACCTCTGCAGACTCAATAGCCCCTGACCTGCCCTCAGTAACGGCTATGTTTGATATAGTCACATCACTATCTGAAACTGTCATAACCTCAGCCGCATGAGAAGACTCGCCCACCTCATGAACAGAGTGCGCAAAAGACCGACGATCAGGAGAAGGACGACACCCTCCATCAAAAGGGATACCAGCGAAGATCACACCACACATCGTGGCATCCTGGCCAATCTGACCATCAAAAAATTCATCTGAACCATCAAGAAGGGTCCCGGCTAACCGATCAAAGAATCAACGGTCAGATCTGGACCTGCGGCCCTCTTCAACAGGAAATCATGAATCCAGTCATCATCTTGGCCGATCAAAGGGATCATCGAGGCATCCACACCGTCCATCATCAGGGGGACATCATCAATGATCACATCAAGTCCACCCAAACAAGTATGCCACACATCTTGGCCCTCATCAAGAGCATCCAAACCGTCAAAGGTATCATCTGAACCATCCATCCCATCCAGACATGAGATCAGCCCATCTATGTCCATCATGGTCCCATCACCTTCATCAATCACATCATCCATGTGGCCCACACTCAAGGGACACATAGCCTCATCTATGTCCCATCTCATCATCTCATCCATACCACCCATTTCTCCCACAATCAAAGGCCTACCCAAATCTGGGATTACAGCCATCCCACCATTAATAGAGCCATTCAAAGCTCTCCCAACAACCACCCCTAATCCATCATCAATACCCCCATTCAATGCTCCATCCCTACCATCCATTAAAGAGATTCCACCATCATTAAAGCCTTCACCACCTCTTGAAGTGTGGGACCCACCATGGACAACCCCCACAGCCCCTAAATCTCCACCGTCCATTGCTTGAGAAAAGACAAACTAAGGAAAGGACAAAATGAGAAGGGAAGATGAGACAAGGAAGAGATTCATGGCTGGATCGAAAAATTGGGTACAAGGATGAGGGAGACAGCAGCCAGGAGAATATGCTCACTGTCCGAACCAGAGCTAGTCCCTGCCGCACAAGAGGCGAGCCTTGGGCTGCCCGCTCTGGGCCGCCCGTACGGACGCGCTCCCTCCTCTCCGCGGGATTGGCTCCATGGTTCTTGGTAGGTGAGGCTGACAGTCCACCTCACAGATGGCACCCTAGGGGCCGCCCAAGGCTCCAATCCATTTCAGATTTCGATTGAGATTGATCAAGATCATTTGGAAGGTACCCCACTGGTCCAATCACGAAGCACTGCGGCCAGAATGGGTCTGATCAAGTCAAAGAGAGGGAAAGATGATCAAGAGAGGGCCACAAGTAATCTGAGCCATTCGAAGACTAGATTATTATGATCCAAACCATGGAAGAGCTCGCATGGGTCATCAAATAGCAAGACCAAGGCCCGATCATCAAGAAAGATGGCCGGAACCCAAGATCCGATCATCAAGTGGGCCCACAATGCCAAATCCAGTGATCTGAGCCGTTCAAGTCATCATCCACACCATGAGAAGCCTTCTTAGCCTCACAAAACATCAAGAAAAGGTGCTCCAAAGTAAAGCCGAGGTCTCAAGTGGGCCCACAGGGCCGAATCAAGCTATCTGAATCATTCAAGTCATCATTCATGCAATTAAGAAGTCTCCAATCAAAGCATCCAGACATCATCAAGGAATTTGAGACAAGTCAAAGATCGTATATTCATTCAGAAGATTTTTTATACAGAAGAAGGTAAAAGTAAAAAGAAGAAGGTCATACATCAAGTAAGCTGAACACAAAAGCAAGCTACAGGTCGCCAACATAGTCATCATCGTCCCTCATCTCGTCCCGCTCTCGACGATGAAGATCCATCAAAGGAGCTGTCACCGAGCCTCCAGCATATCTGCGACGGCCCCCAGGAACATAGAGCGGAGGAAGCAGAGGCCCCTGGCCATACAACAAGTACCACTCATCATAATCGCGATCCGGGATCATAAAATGAAACCCGGGCTGGCCCACAAGAGCGTCAACTATCTCATCAGCTGGGATCTGAGCAGCTGGAGGAGGTGCAGAACAAGGGACTCTAGCCACTCCGGTAATCTGTCGAAGCAGTCTCTCACCCAGATACCACTGAAATGATTCAGCGTCAGAAAGCATGATCTGGAGGCATGAAGCATCATAGGTCTCCACACGCTGAGGGGTGTAGTAGAGTGAAAAGTTGGTGTATGGCATCCGAGCAAGCTACAACAAGGGAGATCATCACGATCAATTACAGTACAGCACGAGGGATAAGGAAAGCAAGATACTTACATCTTCAACGGTCAATCCGTCTATGTCAGCACGCCAGTTGTCCCCAGAAACTCGAGAGTTCTGCTGACGGTTTTGTTGATGCCAGTACATGTGGCGATACAAAGATGGCTCAATGTCGTCCCGCATCCTCGGCGCGAGATGGGGAAAATGGTCATAAAAGCAAGTCTGGGCAAGGGCACACCTAACAATTAGAGAGAGGAAGAGGGTAAATGTCTCCAAGAAAGGAGAAAGAAGAAGTACCTCAACGACAGGCCAGAAACCTGTGTAGGATCGACTATTCCGACTGGTTTTATCCAGACCCTGGAAAATATGAGTCAGGATAGCCCCGTTCCAATTGTAGGGGTGGTGAAGATCCTCAACCAAGCGAAGAAATTTAGGATCGACCCTCTCATTTGCGTGGCAGAGAAGGAAAGACCCGAAGGCATAAGTGATCATGGCCCGTGCTTTGTGGAGGGTCTCTAGCTCGGTAATGGGGGTGACGGAGGCAAAAGTGTTGTAGAACCATCGCATCTTTACTTGATGGCCTTGGAATTCATCTTCGGGAGGGACATCACCAACAAGCCGTAGCCAGTCAGTGGAAGTGATGGGAGCAAGAGAGCTGACTTGGGGAACAATTGCCCCATGAAATGGAAAGTCAATTTGCATATAAATATCCAGGGGAGTTATTCCCCATTCGCCACAAGGGAGTTGAAAGGTGTGGGTCTCATCCCGCCACCTCTCGCAAAGAGCCACGAGCGTCATGCGGTTGGCACTGTTGTTATGGAAACGTAAGGTAAGAAGGCCAGCAAAAGGAGTGTCAGCCAATACTCGTTCAAGCAAAGGCTGTGGATGTTGCACCCAGTTGTCCCAGTGGTCTCTGGTACCTCGACCCTTGATGGCGGGAAGAGGTTGGTGCTCTTGAGCCAAAGAACACATATGAGCACCTCGGCGGATGATGAAGGCAGGATCATCCTCATCAATCACTCTACGTCCTCTTGTACTGTCCGCCATTGAATCCTACAAGCTTGGCAAGGTAAGTCCCTATCCTTTACCCGTCAAAATCCAAATTATCATCTAGGAAACCCATGGGATGGGGCTCACATTCAAATGCAAAATCTAAAGTCCGACCCCATGTGTTACCTAGGATATGTGTTGGGCCCATTGAAGAAAGCAAGGCCCACTTTAAAGAAGGTTGCATATCAAGCCTTAGGTGGAGAAAGTCCATCATCCAAGAACATACTTTGGACAACAAATGCACTTAAGTGCCATGAGATCAATAAGGGATAAGGATCTTACTTCACATGAGAAGTCCCTCTTCAAAGTCCATATGTGGCCAAGGATTGATCCACTTTTTATGCCAAGGCCATGATTCTCACTTAAGATGTTTCCATCTTTTTACACATATACATGGACAAGTGGGGAATAGAAAGGAAGCGGGCCCCCAAGAGTAACCCAAATGCCTCACCTCAATGGATTGAAGGGAGCATATAGCCCACTTGAAAAACATAAGGACCCATTCATGGGTTAACCATGGGCATCCCTATGTGCACCATTTTGATGAAAGATTTGACTATGAGAGTACAACATGGCGGACTACCCACAAACATATGGATCAAAGAAGCCAATGGTAAGAAAAATTAATGCACATAGCCCACATGAAGAATCAAAGTCGGAAATGTCCATGCAAGGACAAGTTTGGGCAACTTATGTGCACCAATTTCTTTACAAAAAAGGGGGACCATTTGAGCACAAGAAGGCATGGCTTGAAGAGTCACCCAACCATCATGGAAATGAGTAAGAATCATATACATAGCCCACTTGAAGATCAAAATCCAAAATGCCTGTTGAGCTCTTAATTGTGCATATTCTAACCCCAATTCATCACTCATTATGCACGGTTTACATGTTTAAAGGACTACTCTAATGCATGATTTATGATTGTAGGAACAAGAGGGAGATTTCACAAATTGAAGACTAAATGGAGCTCTTTAAGAGCATTGAAGTTCATTAGATGAAGTTTGAAAGAAGATCAAAGAGAAGAAAGCAAGGAGAGAAGAGAAAAGAAGAAACATAGAAAAGAAATGAAAGAGACAAGGGGCCTAGACCGGTCAAGACCGGTCGGCCACCCGTCTACTTGAATTGAAGACCTGCTGGAGGAAGAGTTACACAAGCCCGACCGGTCAAGACCGGTCGGCTATAGCTGCTGGACTAAGGCAGAACAGAGCCCGACCGGTCCAGACCGGTCGGCCATGTGAAAACAAGCAACTTTCTAAATCGGACTCCGGATTTCTCTGCGCAATTGCGTAACTTTACGCGAAATCTGAAACTTTCTTGCGTAAAGGACTCCTCCAAGCTATAAAAGGACATCCTCCCTTCATACCAAAGCATGCTAGGATGTGGGGATTGCTTGGGAGACGGATTCTACTTCGAATTTCTAGTTTTCTTCCTGTTTTAGTTATTTTTTATGTTTTTAGAGGCTTCTAGTTCAAGGATGTTAGAGATGAACTAAAACCTCTTAGCTAGGGCTAAGAGGTGAAGCTTTTGATTCATTTTTGATGGATTGATGCAACCCAGGTTTCCTTTTATGTTTTAATTGATGAATTTTAGTTCAATCTGAGTTTGAATCAAGTACTATTTTGGTTTTTACTTTGATCTCTTGATGACTCCGGGCTCATGTGATTCTTAGTGATCCTAACTTAGTATCTTAGCTTTGAGCATTGTTTATGCTTGTGTAGTTCATTGATCTACCATCGACTCCGGGCATGGTAGACGCTTTGATTACCTTGTATGCAATGGCCTGATTTTCATGTGGGAACTCATTCAACTAAAGTTCTTATCTTTTGTTGTATAATCTGGAATAGTTGTTTATTGATTGATTTTGATTTAATTAGAGTTCTAATCATGAGTTGTAATCAAGTCTAGTGACAGGATTTGGTGAAAGCTGTGGTTATAAATCTCAACTAGATTGGAAAGAGGCTTGGCCTATACAATTGAGTGTGCCCAAGGCCTGAGCATGGTTGTGGGAATCAAATCAATGAATAAGCACTTGTTTTAGATGGTTGTTGATTGAACCGCTCTATATTCCAATCGGATAGAGATATGAATTCGATTCCGATTGAGTTGTAAGAGACCTAGTTGTGTTGATGCATTGAAACTTATCAAAAGTGGATCCTTGGCGCTCTGTGCCTTTTTAGATTGAAATTACCTTAATCATTCATTGTTTGAACCCAAATCGCTATTTTCCAGCTTTAGTCCTTAATAGGATCGTAATTACTAGTTGTTTTAGACAAATTCTGAGGATACCCATACATAAATCTCTGTGGGAACGATACTCGGTCTTTCTGAATTATTACTATTTCGCAACCCTACACTTGGGGAGTGAACAAGTTTTTGGCGCCGCTGCCGGGGATTTCTATGCGGTATTTTTAGAATTTTCTGAAATAACTTTTAGTTGAGATTGTGTTAACGTAGGTTTAGGATTTATTTTGCTTTCTAGAGTAGGTTTTCTTCTAAATACTAACTTACTTTGTTTTGATTTTTGCAGGATTCTAACATAGGTTTAATCCAAGGATTTTTAGGAAATTGAAGAAGAAGAAGGCATCTTAAGTCACAAACCAGGTTTTATCGTTCTAACCTTACTCTTCTTCTTCTCCTACTCATTCCTATCATATTCATCTCTTGTAGAGTGGGTGGAGATTCCTTTTGGATCTCTGAAAGGTAGGCTTTGTGCCACCTGGATTCCTATTGGTCGGCTCCGTCGTCTTGGATCACCTTGTGCTCAGAGATTTCTCTTCTCAACCTATTCCTCTGTCTTCTTTTTCTGTACTTTTTCTCAAAAGACTTAAAGAGTGGGTTGGGAGTTCTTTGAACCCCTATTGACCAGGAGAAATCGATCTCTATCCTTGCTTCTGGCTTAGCCATTGCAAGACACCTTGTGCTTAAGTCTTAGAGAGGAGTAAAGGAAGGAAGGAAGAATTCTTTTTCCTTTTTGTTCATTCTTGCATGCCACATTGGGCTCGGACTTATAATAACCAACTTGTAAGGGACGGAGTAATTGTTGAAGGGATTGATAGAGAGCCTCGTGCTAGGAAACGTCAAAATTTTCCTGAAATTAATAGAGAGATGGCTGCAAATCAACCAAATCAAGGGGCTAATCAAAATCCAGCCCCAAACCTTACTGAATTGGATGAGAATGAAGTGGGGGATGTACCTCAACCTAGAACTTTACGTGATTGTTTACAGCCAGCTAGGACGAGGACTCCCTCTTGTATAATTTTTCCTCATAATGTGGGAAATATTAATTTTAAACCGGGGTTGATCCAACTTCTTCCTAGATTCCATGGACTCGACTCTAAGAGAGCGTATCTACATATTAAGGAATTTGAAGAGGTTATTGCCACAATAAACTATGACAATGTGACCAAGGATACTATAAAACTTAAATTATTCCCTTTTTCCTTGAAAGAGAAGGCCAAATCATGGCTACATTCCTTAAGGCCGAGGTCTATTGGGACATGGGCTGAGATGACTAGGGAGTTTCTTAAAAAATTCTTCCCTACTCATCGAACTAATGCACTAAGAAGGGCCATAATGAACTTCGCCCAAAAAGAAGAAGAAACTTTTTTCCAATGTTGGGAAAGGTATAATGAGCTATTAAACGCATGCCCACATCATGGCTATAAACGGTGGAGGTTGATTAGTTTCTTCTATGACGGATTGAACTCAACCATGCGCCAATTTGTGGAGATGATGTGCAATGGGGAGTTCATGAACAAAGAAAAGGAGGAAGCTTGGGATTATTTCGACATGTTGGCTGAAAATACACAAGCATGGGATACATCTAAGCCAACAAGTTCAAAACAACCCCAAGCCAAGGAAAAGGGAGAAATTTATGTTTTAGATGGGCAAGATGATCTAGGTTCTAGAGTGGCTAAACTCACACGAAAGGTCGAGGAGATGGAATTAAAGAAAGTGGACACAACCCAACAAAAGGGGGCTGTTGAAACTATTTGTGGTATTTGTGCTTCCAATGTGCATCAAACACCGGATTGCCCAACAAAATATGCGTTTCGAGAACTTTTATTTGAACAATCGAATGCCTTGAATAGTTATCAATGACCTTTTAGTACTCCAAATTCAAACACGAACAATTCTAGTTGGAGAAACAACCCAAACTTCAATTGGGCGAATGGAAACACAGCTAATCAAAGTAATCCTCAAAGGGGGCCCCCAATGCAAATGGCCCCACCTCAAATGCCTATAGAGGATACTTTGAAAGCATTCATGGAAGGACAAGCTCAAATAAATCAATTCAACCATACGATAATGCTTGAGCTTAAAAATTCGGTAGAGGAAATCAAGGCTCGCTTAAACGCAAGGGAAGGGATGCTTCCAGCCCAACCCATACCAAATCCAAAACCACAATGCGAAATAAGCATGCCTAGTTCTTCTAACCAACATATTGAACATGCTAAGGCCATCACCACTCTTAGAAGTGGTAAAATCATTGAAAAAGCTGATCCGGTGAAGGTTTCAACGCCTAATGATCCGGTATCTTCCAAAGAGGATGATAGACCTAGCATCACCATGAATGAAAAAGAGCCATTGAAAGAATATAGGCCCGTTGCTCCATTCCCCCAACGCTTGTTTCCAGCCAAACCTCAAGATAAATATCAGGAATTTTTGGAGGTTTTCAAACAAGTCAAAATCAACATCCCATTGTTGGATGCCATTAAACAAATACCATCATATGCTAAATTTTTAAAAGACCTTTGCACAGTTAAAAGAAAAATACATGTGCAAAAGAAGGCATTTTTGACAGAGAATGTGAGTGCCATTATCAACCACGGGATGCCCAAGAAATACAAAGATCCCGGTTGTCCGACAATATCATGTGTGATTGGAGACTACCGGGTGAAACATGCTCAACTTGATCTAGGGGCAAGTGTAAACTTAATTCCCTTTTCGGTCTATGAACAATTGGGTTTAGGTGAATTAAAACCCACCAAAACCACATTACAACTTGCTGACCGATCGATTCGTATTCCGAGAGGGGTAATTGAGGATGTTCTTGTCTAAGTTGACAAAGTTTACTACCCGGTAGACTTTATTGTCTTGGACACGAGACCCATGGTTAATATTGGCCCCCAAAAGTCCTGTCATACTTGGCCGCCCATTCCTAGCTACATCAAACGCTATCATAAATTGTAGGAGTGGGGTCATCCAAATGTCTTTTGGTAATATGACAATTGAGTTGAATGCTTTCAATATTGACAACCAACAAGAGGATGAGGATGAGGAGGTCCACGAAATAAACATGATCAATTCTATTGTGGAAAATGAGTCCCTCTCACCTTTTTACTCCGGTCACTTATACGAAGAAGTGACTCACTCCCTTGATGAGAAAGATGATATGATAAGGGATATGGTCACACTTTTCGTGTCGGTGTCGGCATATGACGTTAGCCAAGAGAAGGATGTGGAAACAATACCTTGTTGTGCTGAGAAATCAATTCATATTTCCACACCCTTGTGGATCATGCATACCGAACTCCACCAACCCTGGGATGATCCTTACTTGCAATATCATTGCCCAGGAAAATCTGATTGGAGACATATCTTTTCTGATAAAGATGATGATGTCTCCTCTTATACATGTGGTGAAAACAATAAGGAATCCGCTGAAATTCCTTTTTGGGATTTTAAGTGGCGTATCTCGATTACTCACACACATGTTTATTGTAAAGCAGGATATTGGATGACGTTACTGCGAAACCTTTTGATCCATCTAATGATTCTGCTTGACTTTATGCTTTTGGATGAGTTGTTGGGATTAATTTCCTAGTCTGACGGAGGATAATTTGCTAGAATGCTTTCCCATTAGGATTTGCTTTGATAGTTGATTTCGTTATGAAGTAATCCATCTCCAAAAGCTAATCTTGCCATGAAATATATGCTTCAGGTGATATCTCTCTTTCTCACTCTCCTTTGTTTTATGTCATCGCTCTCATGTCATACATATTGCATATCTTATTACATTGAGGACAATGTAGAGTTTTGGTTGGGGGGTGAGAGATTCCTTAGATGATGAATCCACTAGCTTTTGTGACATTTCGAGCAATGATGTTGAAATTTTTCGATTTTTCTCAAAATTCGAAACTCTTTTGGAAAACTTTGATTCTATACATTCGAGATAGCATGGGTATAAGAAGATGAGATACGAAGTGAGGGATGTTGCAAGCTTTGAATTTCTCTTAATATAATGGTTTTATATGTGAATTCACCTATTTTTATGATTGATAGAAAATTTGAACACCTTTGGCACCTAGTTCACATTACACGATTTTCATGATTTGAAAAGGATTGTGTGATTTATGGATTAGCTAGACTTTGATTTGAGGTATTGAGAAACCAAACCGGGGTACTTTGTCCATCCTTGTCCATGGGAAAATAACGAAAGATATGGATTTCTAAAAATCCTATCTAATGTAAAAGAAAAAGGGAAAGGAAGGATGAAATTGGGAATGATGGAAAAATAGTGGAAAATTCCGATTAGGGCTACCTACTACCAACCGGGGGATGGTCTACCCGTAACCAAAGCCGGAAATGGGACGTAGTGTGAAAGTCATCGGAAGGACGGTAAGGCAAATTCCTGTCATAGGCTTGTTGTTGCTCTATACACCTTGAGATCTATAGTATAGTTAATCTATGAATGCCCCAAAGCATGGGACAAAATTGGGCAACTTATAGGTGTCATTCTTTCTCACAAATTGGAAGAAAAATCACTCATATTTGAGAATGATGGTGGATGACCCACCAAGCACCCCAAAGGAAGTTCAAGGAGCTATGGCTGCATGGATAGCTCACTTGAAGAGGAATCATCCATTTGAGATTGATGACATTAAAGGAAACCCTTGGAAACCATTTTCCTACAATAAGAAAAAAAACCATTTGAACTTAGTGAGATTGTTGAAACAACTCACTCATGGGACTTATAGATGATCAAGTAACTTAAGTCCTCCATCCATCCAAAGAAAAGACATGAAGGAAAAGAATCCTACATGCACAAAGTGTAGTGGTGCACACATGACCGAAAGAAATATCCAAGTTTTAAGGAAGGCCCAAAAGCCCATCTACATGGAGGAATTCTAAGGAACCCACCACAGTTTGTGAACAAAGATGTGCATCATAATCAAGAAATGATGGAAGATTTGGGCTACTTGTCCATAAAGGCCCACTTAAGAAATCTAGCCCACTTGAGATCCAAGTGAAGAATGGGCTAGTCACCCTTGTCCATACACATGTGAAGAAGGATGGGGCCACCCAAAGTGAGTCCCATGAGCCCAAAACTTGAGGTGGGCCCTACCATTCCCATGGGCCCAAAACTTGAAAAGAAGATGGAAAAGAAAAGAAGAGCTTTAAGGAAAAATGACAAGGGCAAGAAAGCATGAGGGAGCCCAAAATGAAGCATTGGGCCCATCAAATACACCAAGGGCCATAACTTCACTTTGAGCCCATTTGATACACATGAAAAGAGGCCCAACTCCCATGAAAAAGATAGGATATTTTGCCATGCACACTTGATGGACATGGCAAAATTACCCTTTACATACACATGAAGGGAGTGTAAAAGAAGAAAAGAAAGAATGAAAAGGAAGCTTGCAATGTCCTTCTCCATGCACCACCTTTAAAAGAGATTTGAGATCTAGGAAATGGCCAAGAATACTTGGGCCCACCTTCACTCCTTTTGGAATAGCTACATGGAAAAAAAAAAGAGTCATGAGAAGAGACACTGAAGAAGGAAAAAGACAAGAGAGAAAGGGAGTGGTCCATACCTTTACCACTCACCAAAGGGGGACCACCTTGCTGTCCCAAAGCTTCACTAAGGCCTACCACTTGAAAAGAGCAAAGAACCACTAAGAGAGAGAGAGAAAAAGTTGAAGAAAGAGAGAGTATGAGAGAGAGAGAAAAGAGAGATTACACGTTGGAGGGGCCAAGGGTGCCCCATGTTATATAGAAAAGGGGAGTGCACCCCTTTACCCAACCCACTGAAAAAACCAGTGCGTAGGGACGGCTTGGGCGGCGCCCAGGGGGCCGTCCTACCCTCCCTCTAGTTGAAACGACTTCTCACCCCCTCTCCTTAGGAAGAACTCCTCCTTGGGAAGGGTGGTTGCAAGTGAATCTTGTACCTCCATGTAAGAATGAAGTGATGGAAGAGAATGAAGGAAAAAAGTAAGGAATCTCACCAAAATCTCATCTTGTGAGAAATTGGTGAGAAATTGGCTTGATGATGTGGAAAAGTTCCATGGAATTTTCAAGAAAAAGAAAGAAAAAATTGACTTGGTCAAACAGCAATCTCAACCATTCCAAGTCATGACCTAATGATCTGAACCAGTCTAAGAAGAATCCCCGGAATCTCTGCCCTTGATTACTGTTTACTTGTACAAAAATTTGGTCCGAAGACCTTAAACTACGTCGGGATCAATATCCCAAGGGATTTTAATAAAAACCAGCATCGATCCCAACCGTTCAGGCCAAGATCTGATGACCTGGATCATTTCGAAAAAATCACACACAAAAAATGTGTTTGCCTCGCTTGTACGTATTTTTGGTCCGGAGACCTTAAACTACGTCGGGATCAAGATCCCAATGGACTTTTTAAATAAAAACCGGTAGCCGTCTGGATCGTTCGAATCAAGATCCGCTAACACCGGACATTTTTCAAAAACAAAAAAATGTGTTTGCCCTGCTTGTACATATTTTGGGGTCCGAAGACCTTAAACTACGTCAGGATCAATATCCCGAGGGATTTTAATAAAAACCGGCATCGATCACAGCCGTTCGAGCCAGGATCTGATGACCTGGATCATTTCAAAAACAAAAAAAAAATGTGATTTCCAGCATCGCTTGTACATATTTTCAGTCCGAAGACCTTAAACTACGTCGGGATCAAAATCCCGAGAGATTTTCAATAAAAACCAGTGTTAATCTTGATCGCTCAAATTGAAATTCAACAGCCTGGAACATTTCGAAAAAATCACAAAAAGAATGTATTTTCAGCATGTACATATTTTTTTGGTCCGAAGACCTTAAACTACGTCAGGATCAATATCCCGAGGGATTTTAATAAAAACCAGCATCGATCCTAGCCGTTTAGGCCAAGATCTGATGACCTGGATCATTTAAAAAAATCACAAAAAAGAATGTATTTTCAGCATGTACATATTTTCGGTCCGAAGACCTTAAACTACACTGGGATTAATTTCTCGGGGGACCTTTTCCTGCTTTCAACTAAAAACTGGCATCGGCCTCAACCGCTGGGATCAAGGTTCGATAATCCGGATCATTTTCAAAAATACCAAAAAGATTTCAAGCTTTCCATAAAAATCAGCATCAACCCTGATTACCCGAGTTGAAGTCTAGAACTTTTTCAAAAAAAATACAAAAAAATAAAATAAAATAAAATAAAAAATAAAAAATAAAAATTTCACCATCAATTTCAACTGCACAAATTCATCTTCAGCGGTCCGAAGACCTAAAACTACACTGGGATTAACTTCTCGGGGGCTTTCTTTCCTAACCTGTTCCGGACATGGCTGACAGTTGATCGTACGGGTGTTCGGAATCTTTTAAATAGGTAAAGGCTGAGGCGGGCAGAACCCCGCAATCCTATTCGTGTTGAACGCACCGTGATAGACAACATTGATTTGGAAGTCGCTGTTGAATTTGACGGATGTTCCCTGTTCCTAAAACTCATGAAGGGGATCAAGGCTGTTGGGAGGTGGAGCGCACCCTCACGGAATTGTGAGCAACGTAAGGCCCCAAACTGGATTGACTAAGGGAAATGTGAGGATGTGGCTCATTCTGTGGCCGAAGGAGTCCGTCAGACGATATGTGGTCTATGTGCATTGCACATGAGGAACAAGCAACTTTGTGGGTGTGTTGACTGAAAACCCTCAAAATCTCCTCATCTGAAGAAGTAAAACTATGGCACTTAGCTGTGTGAGACTCGTCTTGCTCGCTGACGTAAAATGGATCGAGTGCCTTACCAGCAGTAGAAGCTGGAAATGGATGAAAATTCCATACCTCTTTCCTTGCATTTCAGAAAAATCACAAAATATCAAAACATTGCAAAATCACCTTTTCAAAAATCACAAAAATATTTCCCTTGCTTTCAAATCAAATATTTTCAAAAATCACAAAAAAAATATTTCCCTTGCTTTCAAATCAAATATTTTCAAAAATCACAAAAATATTTCCTTTGTTTTCAATAACCGATCTCTATCCTGACCACTCAGGTAAAGGTTCGGACCAAATATTTGTAAAAATCACAAAAATTGTCACTATCCCCCAGCACTACACTTCAGGAGTCTCGAACTCCACTCTCTTCACAATTTGGGATGACGGATCCAATCGCCCGCAAATTGGAATCTTGACCAAAACTGGCGACTAAGCACCGTCTCAATCGCATTTATGCCCAGAAGAACATCTTGAAGTCGGATAACATCCTCGTACATTCTCATTAAGCAAAGAAACAGCATCTTGGGACGATGGACCTGATCGACCACGGGTCGGGATCTTGACCAGCCCGCTGACCAAACATCCGCATTAAAAAGAAAATCCCTAGGGAAGCACAACCCTGCAAGCAATAAGCTCAAAATTCTCTGCATCTCCAGCAAAAGCAGAATCATCAAACTGAAAGAGAATGAGCCAAGCCACGCATTCATCATGCATCTCCATGCATCAGCATCCATCGCATCAATCATCATATTTACCTGCTTTCAAAATAAAAGCCGGTTAGCCAAAGACCCCACAGGCATCCCTAGTGGAGGCGCACGCAAACCAAATTTCCATTTCAAAAAGACAAAAAATATCTCTATTTGCAAATAAAAACCCCAAGGAGTATCACTCCCCAAAGTGGATATCTTTTCAAAAATCCAAAAATATTTTCCCAGTAGAGTGTTCTGCCTCCAAAACACCAGGAGATCTTCCATATCTCTGGGTAGGAGCAGACGAAAAAATCAAATAAGATCCGATGTCTCGCGGTTTCCCCGGAGATCATCGGATCCAATGCACTCAAAGTATGGTCGAACTGAACTCCAGTGTCAGTGCGGTCATACCACATGCCAAGATACAAAAAGATGAAAGCCAAAAGGCTCAGTCAAAGAAACCATTTGAACAGGTGGAAACGATGAATTGTAACCCAAGTATCAAAATCAGCTGATTGGATGGAAAGAGGTCACCCGCACATACCTAGGCGTGGATGCCTGAAGTACCTTGACTGAGTCCAAGTCGACGTAGTAGAATCCCGTAAGACTACATGACGAAAGGCATCTAACCACTTTGACAGTCAAGCGAAATAAGTACTCCTGGAGTGATCTGGGAAAACATCAAACATCACAATCAGTCACAGGGTCAGTATCCTCGTAAGACTAGCGACGCAGAGACTCTGCTGTACCTTTCCGATGTTAGTACCGATCGAGAATGGAAGGGTTGCGATTGGGTACCCAGGTTGCAGCAAACTGCAAGGACAATCACAACGTTTTCTCCAAACTCCCTCGGTATGTGCGAGTTATCAATCTCCAAACAATCAACTGACTCAGATACAAAGGACAACAAAGATTCCAGACCACAATCTAGGAAAGAATGAATTGCAAACCAAGCATCAAAACCAGCAGATCGGGTGGAAAAAGTCCACCCGCACATACCTAGGCGTGGATGCCTGAAGTACCTTGATTGAGTCTAAGTTGGCGTAGTAGAATCCCGTAAGACTACATGATGCAGGGCATCTAACCACTTTGACAGTCAAGCGAAACAAGTACTCCTGGAGTGATCCGGAAAAACGTCGAACATACAATCAATCGCAGGGTCAGTAACCTCGTAAGACTACGACGCAGAGGCTCTACTGTACCTTTCCGATGTTAGTACCGATCGGGAATGGAAGGGTTGCGATTGGGTACCTAGGTTGTAGCAAACTGCAGGGACAGTCGCAACATTTTCTCCCAACTTCCGCGGTATGTGCGAGTGACCGATTTTCAGACGATCAACTGGCATAGATGCAAAGGCAAGCAAAGATTTTAGACCATAATCTATGAATGACCGGGTCAGAAGTGGGGTGTCCACTCGCTTTGGCATTCGGTTGCACGCAACCTCTGCCAAAGAGGGGCATCTGTAGACACCCCACCTTCGGCTACACTGTTTGTAGAGATAGCTGGATGAATGGAGGACCATACCCCTAAATCCCGTATCCAAACTCAGCTAAACTCACCCTTGTAAGCCCCAATCCATAGCCCAACTCGCCCTAAACATCAGCCTGAAAAACCCTCCATAAGAAAAACCAGTCAAAAAATTCTAAAAAAAGTCAAACTCACTGAGTCAACCCACTAAGTCAAATCACCGAGTCAACCCGCTAAGTCAACCCGTCGAGTCAAATCACCGAGTCAACCCGCCGAGTCAACCCACCGAGTCAAATGACCGAGTCAACCCGCTGAGTCAACACACCAAGTCAACTCACTGAGTTCCAGACCCCAGCCTCGAAGCAAGTCCGTATTACCCGCGGGATCCCGAGAACGTCCGTGCGGGTGACCCTCAAGGGGCCGACAAACCTCCGCTGAATCCCAAGAAAAGGTAGGGCCGCCCAAATTTATTTATGGGTTCTGCCACTGCCCGCTGCTATAAATACCCCCCTCCCCTTCTCATTTCAGGATCCAATCCCTCCGAACACAATCCAGCCCAGAGAGAGTCCGTCTGTTCCGAGTCTTTCTCCACCCCCTTAGCCCACCTTTCCACCAAGGAGAGCCCGAGTGAGGAGAGCCTAACCCTGGTCCAGCCCAGCCTGACCACTGGTCCAAGTCTCCCAAGCCATCCAAGTCTTGATCCAGCCACTTGAAGCAAACCTTGCGACACCTCCGTCCATCTAGCTACTCTTTTACCAGCATCATCTCATTCGCATCTAGCATAAGTGCAACATTTACTTTTCTCCCAACCCCCCTGCTGCACTATAAGCACTTTGATCATTCAAGCACACGACATGCATCTTGCATAAAGCACCTGTCAGTTCGAGCGTATGCTCTGGGCTTGCTGTTCACTCCTCAAGTGTAGGGTTGCGAAGTAGTAATAACTCGAAAAGACCGAGTATCGTTCCCACAGAGATTTATATATGGGTATCCTCAGAATTTGTCTAAAATAACTAGTAATTAAGATCCTATTAAGACTCAAACTAGAAAATAGCAATTTGGGTTTAAACAGTGAGTGTGTAAGGTAATTTCAATCTAAAAAGGCACTAGAGCGCCAAGGATCCACTTTTGATAAGTTTCAATGCATCAACACAACTAGGTCTCTCATAACTCAATCGGAATCGAATTCATATCTCTATCCGATCGGAATATAGAGCGGTTAAATCAACAATTATCCAAAATAAGTGCTTTTTCATTGATTTGATTCCCACAACCATGCTCAGGCCTTGGGCACACTCAATTGTGTAGGCCAAGCCTCTTTCCAATCTAATTGAGATTCATAATCATAGCTTTCACCAAATCCTGTCACTAGACCTAATTACAACTCATGATTAGAACTCTAATTAAATCAAAATCAATCAATAAACAACTATTTCAGATTATATAACAAAAGGTAAGAACTTTAGTTGAATGAGTTCCCACATGAAAATCAGGCCATTGCATACAAGGCAATCAAAGCGTCTACCATGCCCGGAGTCGATGGTAGATCAATGAACTACACAAGCATAACTAATGCTCAAAAGCTAAGATACTAATTTAAGATCACTAAGAATCACATGAGCCCGGAGTCATCAAGAGATCAAAGTAAAAAACCAAAATAGTACTTGATTCAAACTCATATTGAACTAAAATTCATCAATTAAAATATGAAAGGAAACCTAGGTTGCATCAATCCATCAAAAATGAATCAAAGGCTTCACCTCTTAGCCCTAGCTAAGAGGTTTTAGTTCATCTCTAACATCCTTGAACTAGAAGCCTCTAAAAACATAAAAAATGACTAAAACAAGAAGAAAACTAGAAATTCGAAGTAGAATCCGTCTCCCAAGCAATCCCCACGTCCTAGCCTCCTTTGGTATGAAGGGAGGACGTCCTTTTATAGCTTGGAGGTGTCCTTTACGCAAGAAACTTCCAGATTTCACGTAAACTTACGCACTTGCGCAGAGAAATCCGGAATCCCAAAATAGAAAGTTGCTGTTTTGCATGGCCGACCGGTCTTGACCGGTCGGACCTCCTTACTGATCAGTCCAGCAAGAATAAGGGGTGGCCGACCGGTCTTGACCGGTCAGGCTTCCTTGGCCGACCGGTCAGCCGACCGGTCTAGCCCTTTTCTTCTTTATTTCTTTCTTTCTTTCTTCTTTTCTCTTCTCTCCTTGCTTTGTCTTGCTTTGGTCCTCCTTCAACCTTCATCCAATGAACTTCAATGCTCATAAAGAGCTCTATTTAGCATTCAATTGGTGAAATCTCCATCTTGTTCCTACAATCACAAACCATGCATTAGAGTAGTCCTTTAAACATGTAAACCGTGCATAATGAGTGATGAATTGGGGTTAGAATATGCACAATTAAGAGCTCAACACTTGCCTGTTAATGGAAACCTGCCCATCAGAAACTCTTACTGTTCAGACCTGCATTCATGTACATATCACTACAAGCACTTTGATTGTTCAAACACACAGCATGCATCTCGCATAAAGCACCTATCATTTCGAGCGTATGCTCTGGGCTTGCCTGTTAATAGAAACCTGCCCATCAGAAACTCTTACTGTTCAGACCTGCATTTATGCATCATGTCATCTATGAGAATATACGAGGATTGAAGCAGACTTTCAAGTGTTAGTTCGATTCTGTGAAGTAGAGACCGTACTTCGGTACAGCCAGTGTGTGGGGTGCTTAACCTCTTCCCACCCTGTAATCGTGATCCCTTACCTCGAATCTCCGACCGCAGATCAATAGGAGTCATTTTAGAGGAAGGAATCTTCGGATCCCCTTCTCTAACATTTCTACGAGGTCTAGCCGATTGTAGATTCGAAGTAACTGGCTAGTAGCGACTCTAGTCTTATATAAACTCATTTAAACATATCCAGCTTAACACGACAACCAAACAAAGCCCTCGAGAACGAGGCAAGCCAGTGGCACAAACGGCGATTCGCACGCACGCACATCTTCTTCTTCTTCCGAAAGGAAAGGGACGAATGTTGTGTGGGAGCGCGGAACGGCGAGGGTCCACACATGCGCAAGGCAGTCTGAAGCATGCGTAAGGACATTTTCGGATTTAGATGATGAAAGTAGTCCAATCTGACATGCACAAAGGTCTTCACCTAGTACGTCAGAATGACGTAGTTCTGATGAGGAATCCGGCGATGGGTTTTGGGTTCCGGTGAGGGATCTGGTGAGAGCTTGCGAATGCTTGGGACACTCTGGCATAGATTTCGAGTCAAAATCATCTCTCTCTTGTCATACAGGCGTACTAAGGTATTTATAGGTGAAATCACCCGTTCAGCTATCATGCGCACACTAAAATGTAGCATGCACATGCATCCGAGGAACGCAGAAGCAACTTTGGTATGTAGAGAATACGAGATCGATTTTTTATCATGTTCGTGTCTTAAAGATGCATGCGCATGCCTGGAATCCTTGCGCATGCCTAGGAGGTATGCGCAAGCAGTCAAAAAATGTAATTTTTCTTATTTTCTTCTTATTTAATCCATCATTTTCATGTCTTTTAGGTTATCTTGTGTGTTTTTCAATGTTATGAACATTTGTGGGCCAAACAGATGCCACCCAGTGCACTATGCTGATCGTTTAGGGCTTTATTCAGTGTATGCACACCGAGTCAGGCCCACTATAAATACCAGAGTTAACTTTCATTTAATCATTTCCTATTTTCAGAGCTCTGATTAATTCCGTACCAAAAATTGCCTGCGCATACTTGGGATTCCAGCGCATACTTGGTGGGTGAAATTTTTTCCTGCGCATGCCTTAAATTCCCTTTCGCATACCCCTGAGGTATGTGCATGCTGCTGTGGACATAGGTTTTTTCATTGAAAATGCTCGTTGTTGAGCTCTTAATTGTGCAAATTCTAACCCAAATTCATCACTCATTGTGCAAGGTTTGTATGGTTTGTAGGCTAATCCAATGCATGTTTTGTGACTACAGGACTGAGAGTGGTTCCGCCTAATTGAAGAGAAAAAGGGCTCATTTGGGACTACTTTGATGAAGATCATTTGAGGACCAAAGAAGAAAAGAAGAAAGAAAGTAAAAGAAAGAAGCAAGGAAAGAAAAGAAAAAGAAGAAAAAGAAGAAGGAAGATTGCCGACCGGTCTTGACCGGTCGGCCAAGAGAGCCTGACCGGTCTAGACCGGTCAGCCAGGTGCACTAGAACCATACTAAACTAGGCCGACCGGTCTTGACCGGTCGGCCATACCTGCTGGAGCTGCGCTGAAGACGTCCGACCGGTCTTGACCGGTCGGACATGGTTGCTGGACTAATGTTGAACAAGACCGACCGATCATGACCAGTCGGCTATGGTTACTGGAGTAACTATTTATTGAGGCCGACCGGTCATGACCGGTCGGCCATGCGCAAGAACTCAGAAGTTTCTATTTTAAGTCCAAATTTCTCTGCGCTGCGTAACTCTTACGCAGATTCTCGATCTTTCTGAAGTTATGGAGCTTCCTTACTATAAAAGGACACCTAGGGATCGTTCCTAGGGTATCTAAGAAGGGTGGAAGCAAGCTTAGAGGCGGTGGAAGTGAATTTTGGATTTCAACACTTCTTGGAGTTTGTTTTTGCTGTTTTTATGAATTTTGTAGTTGTTTCATGTTTCCTTGGATCATGAGCAGCTAAACCTCTTAGCTAGGGCTAAGAGGTGAAGCTTGTAGTGGATCCAAGATGTTTCAATTCGTAGCTAGCTGGTTTTAATTGTGGAATTCATGATTATGATCTAAGGTTTGAAGTTTATACAAGTTTTTGAGTAGTTTTTCTTAGTCTTATGATGACTCATGGATGTTTAGGAGAATTACTTAATTGCTTAATTGGTTTGTGACGGTCTAGACCTGTATGATCCGAGGAATCGGAGTGCACTCTAGTACTATGATCTTCATGAAGGGACTTCCTACCAAAGTTCTACTTTTCTGATTTTCTGTAATATGTATGGACTGTGCATGTGATTTGAATCAAGTTCAAATCCTGATCTAGCCTTGTCTTGTGACAGGACTTGAGGATGGTTATGATTGTGAATTAGACCTTTTGGAAAGGGGAGTGACCTATGCAATTGAGCATGCTCAGCTCAGCCTACATGGAGTGAATTATATGCATTGCACTTACATATTACAGATTGTTTGGTTTAACAGCTCTATCATCCGACGAGATAGATCTTAATATCGATTCTAGTTGAGAGAATGAGAAACCACAGCGGATTGAACATCAAGGATTGCTACAAGTGGATCCTTGAACCCCTAGTGCCTTTTTATAATTGTCTACATTCAAATTAATTTCAAATTATTATTCACATCAGTTCTATTCAAAAATCTGATTATTAGCTTTCAATAGATGCTTTTGGATGTGTTTGTGAAATCCTACATAAGTCCCTGTGGATCGACCTCGGTCTTACCGAGTTTATTACTACATCGCAACCCTACACTTGGGGAAGCGAACACTCGCGCATACTCTCAACTGCATATGCATGCCTCTAAGCCCTCACGCATGCTTGGGACCTTTTGTTCATACCTCTATGGTATGCGCATGCAATTCCAGACTTGGTTTTGTTCACCAACTGGTTTGCGAATGCTCGCGGATCCATGCGCATGCTTCCAAGACCTTGTGCATGCCTGCGACCCCTTGCGCATACTTCTGTGGTATGCGCATGGTCAATAAATTTCAGTCTTCTTCTTTTTGGCATGCGCATGGGGTTGCGAGGGTTGATCAAACTTGCACCAATATCTATGTTTTAATTCTTTTTGAATTGTTATTCTGAGTATGCACCTGTTTACCTATTTTAACTTCGTCCACACACGAGTTGTGCTTATTCACAACTTTCATTTGGGTTGTGACCCATCTAGGACCAACCCGGGTGTAGCCAAAGTCTGTCTGACATATATATGTGCATCCTTCTTACTTAACATGTAGTTTTAATGATGCTATATGAGGGTAATTAATGCGTACCTTATGTTATTCTTTGTTGCTGATGATCGCTTACTTTCTATGTATTGTTCATTTCCACTTAATTATTGTGGTTCTCAAATCGAGTTTCTAGTATTGTTTGTAGAAGATAATGGTTAGAACTCGCACCTCTCTGCTTTTTGCTCGCAACTACCTCCGATGGCTTCTCGCTTCCCTTGATCGCCCTGATGTATGGTCGTCCCTCGACGTCAATCTTGACGAAGTGTATGAGGCTTTGTCTTTGTTGGATGTCGACTCCCATTCTATTATAAAGGTTATTCGGAACATCTCTCTCATGGCCTCTATCTAGAACGAGTATAGCGAGGATTCGTCTGGCTTGGTCAGCAACATTCCTTTCGGGAAGAGCTGGCCCTACTCGAGGAGGCGGAATCTCCTGTGGCCACCTCTTTTTCAATTTGTTGGGCAAGTTCCACTCTGCAAGGAGGGAGTACCGGGCTAATGAAAGTCTTCTTGCCTATCTCCTTCCATATGCGGAGGGAGAGGTTCGGGATTGCTGAGCTGGAGTTTGGAGGTCAATGAGGGAGGCTTGGAGGAAGCACGAAAGGCTTTTGACTGAAATACCTGCCGCGAGACTTCAGGCTTCACTGAAGGAGATGAATCTTGATGTTGTTCAGCAACGCATTTCTGATTTGATGGATTTTCTCTATAAGGAGTTCCAAATTTAGGCAAAAGTGAACAAGCTGAAGGATCGGGTCTGTTCGCTCGCCTCAAGTGTAAGGCTGCGATGTAGTAATAAATCTCGGTAAGACCGAGGTCGATCCACAGGGAAAGAAGTAAACAATTCCAAGTACTCTAATAACTAGAATCTAAGAAGTTTAAGAAAGTAGCTTTTCACATGAAATAGGAAAATCTGAAAATAAGAAGAACTAGAGCATCAAGGATCCACTTGTAGTGGTCTAATGCCAATCCATTCATCCAAGTACAACACAATTAGAATCAAAGTCCTATCTCTCATCTAATTGGAAGATATAACATTCAAGCACAAACAATCCCACTTAAATCTGAAAATCAGATTTCTAGTTCTAATGAAGCACATAGAACTTGAACTTGTAGCCTTCGGAGTAACAGCCATGCCTATGGACTATGGCATGCTCAAGGGTTACTACAATTCTAATTCAAACAACCCAATCATGGTAATCTTAGAGAATTGCAAGGAACTCATGTCCGGAGCACACAAACTCTCACAAAACTTCTAAAAAACCAAACTTTATTCAAACTAGAACTTCAAAATCCAAAATTAAGAAAAGGGTACTTGAAATAAAAGAATTAAAGCATTGGAACCAACTACAAATTTCACCTCTAGCTCTAGCTAAGAGGTTAGCTAAGGAAAAGCATATTAAAACTAGAACTAGAACTGAGAAAAGGAAGAAAAACTAGCTGGAGGAGGCTAGGTAGCCTCCTGGGACTTGAACTCCTTGCTTCCCACGTCCTTGGTTGATTTGGAATAGAAGAGAGCACCTCCTTTTATAGTGCAGCAATAGTACAGCAACATAGCAGAATTTGTTTCGCTTGGTACGGCTTAACCAATGGTCGGATTGTCCTCAAATTTGATTTGTAGCTTCCTTGTAATGTGATCTTCCTCATAGATGATTTAGATTTCCAAGATTATCCTCTGAATGAGCCCACCAATCACATCACCGACCGCCTCTCAAAATCGCGCACTTTGGGTACCTTCAGAACCAGTCATCTTGCTTTCAACGCTCCGGAGTGTACAGATGTCGGATTGATCCCAAATTTTGAACATTGGTAGAAAACTTCATCCTCTACATGATAGATGGATTAGATTGTCCAAAAAGATCTCAGAATGTGGTCCGAAAATTAGAACAATTAGGGCTTTTATAAACTCTGCGCAGTTGGAGCTTTCTGGATGGTCCATCTTTCTTCAACCGGTACGATCAAACCACACATCCTTTTGATCTGAAACTTTTGTGGTTATTCATATATGGATGTGTTCTAAAAGATGGTCAAAGTAGATTCTTCATATCATCAATGATGAGTCCTCTGGACCGGCCCAGAGTTGAACAGCGAAATCTGGAACTTTCTGGACAGTTCGTATTGTTTTGGCCACCACGGTCAATCCGTAGCTCCGATCGACACGAAACCACTTGGGTTAGTTCGGCGTCGAGCTCCTCTTCGACATGGATGTGTTGGATTTCCAAATATCATCAAGATGGCTTCAGAAAACTGGTCCGAAAACTTAGGTGCGGGAGTACATTGCTGTTTTAGAATCTGGAATCTGAAACTTGCATGGCCGACCGGTCACGACCGGTCGGACAGGGCTGGCCGACCGGTCATGACCGGTCAGGCCCTCTTTGGCATTACTCCAGCAAGCATGGCCGACCGGTCAAGACCGGTCGGGCTTCCTTGGCCGACCGGTCAAGACCGGTCGGTCTCTTTTTCTTCTTGTTTTCTTCCTTTCTTTCTTCTATTTTCTTCTTTCTTTGCTTCCTTCTTTCTTTGGTCCACCTTGGGCCTTCATCAAAGGCTCCAAATGGCCCCTTTTTGGTCTCTAATTGAGTGAAGTCCGCTCTCATTCCTATAATCACAAAACATGTGTTAGATGGGCCTTTAAATCATGAAAATCATGCAAACCATGTCATGTAATGGGCAATGCAATGTATAAATTGGAGGTTCAACAGGGTCCTCCAGCTACTACAAGATTAAAATTCTCCTCTAGTTATGGGGGAAAACCCCTAATTTTGAGTCACTTTGTGACGATTAATTTTAAACATTTTGAACAATTAACAAGACAGTTGAAACTAGAGTATTCGGATTGCTTTGAATGATGATTAAACTCTTTTCTCCTCCCTTCTATTTCTTCTTACATATGTGTGTGCCCATTTGTAATTAAAATTATAAATGCTCACTCGCTTTATTAGATCATGTTAATTGGTTTCCCTGGCCCATGATACTGTGCGATCTTGTCATATATTATCGTGCGTATTTTATTCATTCGTAATCATATTTTATGTTCATGCTTCACCCCTCATCACCTTCGCAGATGAAAATGGTGAACACACACTCCTCTGGTGATAGTGCGACTCATCCTTCTTCGGGTAGTCCAGCTAAGCATGGACGAAAGAGAACCTATGCTGGTCCTTCTAACCCTCCCGTAGCACAAAAGAGTTCTAGATTCTTTCCCTTGGTTGCACCTGAGGTAAAGGACGTTGCAGAACGTATTCGAGGGCTTCCTTGCGATGTATTTGTACGAGTATATGTAGACCAAACTGCTTCCGAGCCTCCGAAGCAAGGAACAGAATCAGAATGGGGTGAATAGTATAGTCAGTTTGCTAGCGCGCGAGCCGAAGCAATTATCTTTGTCCACAAATTATTAAATACAGAGGGGGATTCTGAACAGAATCCGAAGAAGAAACAAAAGCAAGAGAAAGTGTTAACCAAGAAAGAGAAAACAAAAGAGATCGCCGACTCCAAATACGATTGTATGAAGATTAACTAGGAAAGCTATAAAATTTCTTAAGGCAAGGGTATTTTTATCAAGAACCCTTATAATGAACAGTATATTAAGCATGATCACACTCTTCAGCGGCATCGTCCCCCTCCCAGCATCGAGCCATCAGATATCCATGGTCCTTTCCAATTTTATGCGGTCGATATGTGGACTTCATATCCGATGAAGTTGTTGACTGGCTCCTTGCGCAATAACGGGAAGACCCAGAACGTAGGTAAGCTAAAGGACCTCATCTTCCTCGTTCCTACTTATAATCCCCACCAAGCTTTTCCGACTCATTATTTTGAGACGGTGCGCCAACGATTCAGACACCAGAGTCGGAAAGAGATGTGAATGACTCAGAACTTCTGCACTCAAGGATACCTGAATGAGCAGTTCGAATATGAACCTTGGGCTAAAGAGATTTTAAGCCGCCATAAGAATGTATTGGAGCATATCGGTCTTTATGATGCAATCTTCACCACATCCAACTTTCTGAGGGATCCGGTGGTTCTTCGGGGTTTTCTCAACTACTGATGCTCGATCACCAATTCCTTTCATATGCCGTATGGTGAGATGAGCATTACTCTATGGGATCTCCGTACTATTGCTGGTCTTCCCATTCGAGGCTCTCCATACGAAGAATATGTTCCCACCGATCGCGAGCTGTCATCTTTCCGTTGTAATTCACAGGATGGCTTCCATACTCCAGCTTGTCTAGAATTATTCGCCAAGTTGGGAAAATTCAAGAACCTAGAGAAGGTTCATTATGAAGACTAGCTACTTTATTTTAGTCATCATATGGGGTAAGTCTTATAAGCTTCTTGTTTTGGTGGTTTGCATTGGTTATGCCTAATATTTAATCATTCATGTCTTTTGTAGGCTTGACTTCTCGGGGTACCATATGAGTACTAAAGAAGATGATATACTGAAAGGATGATTGAAAAAGCTCCCTACCCGGGGCGATCTGTCCTTTACTTGCGAGCTGGCGGGCTTCTTGGCATATTGGTTATCGGCGGTGGTATTTTTCAGTTCCAAGAATGCCGATGCCGTCAGAATTTCTGTCTTTCCGATCGCTGGAGCCATGGCCAATGGCCTTCGGTATTCTTTAGCGCCTGCCGTTCTATGTAATTTATACAAATCTTTCGGTCACATCGCCAGCAATCGAGTAAAACCGGCCTATAGGATGGACATGGCCTACTATCCCTGGCATTATTTCTGCGGCTGGTTGGGCATATATTTCTCATTAAGGCTAGTCATGAGTCGAGTCAGCTCGAGAAACTCGATTGACTTGACTCGAAAAAACTCGCCTCGGCTCGACGCGACTAAGTAGAACAAGTCAAGCCAAGCTTCATTAAGGAGTTCGAGTCAGAAATCAAGTCAAGTTCAACCATTGGGTCACTCGACTCGACTCGACTCGAAACTCGACTCGATTCAAGCTCAACTCGACTCGACTCGAAACTCGACTCGATTCAAGCTCGACTCGGCTCGAGTTTCATATAGATATTTGTTAAAAAAAAAATCCTAATCTTCTTATTTCTTGGTTCTCTCTCTCCCCTCCGCCACACACACATTGGGATCCAAGCTTAGGACATATAAAACACTAACATGTTGGGGGGTTTCTTAATCTTACTATTTTGTTCAAGTAAGAACATTCCTTGTTGAGCATATCTAATGGATTGAGTAATTTCAAGTACAAAACATGGTGAGCACATACTGGTTACGTGTTTTACACGCTACACAAACACAGGTGCTACAGTAAGACCACACACCATACATATCTACAAAACAGGGGTTATGGTTAGACCTAACACCATATGCAACTATTGATTGCAATTTTACGAGGGAGGTGGTGCATCTGATCCATGAATCAACTGGGCCACATCATGAAGATGGTCCACACAATAATTAGGGCAGTCCATTCACGTGGTGAGTTATGCATGTACAGTATTAATTATGGTTCATAAAATATTACTAGTGGTCTGCATTCAATGCATGTGTGACTTGGCCAAAGAAAAAACCGATCAGAGCTAGGTCATTTTAATGGTGGGGTCCCACCTGTAGAAATAATATTCTCCCCTAATATATGTGTGACTTCTTGAACTTAATGTTGTTGACTTTTAATTTGTATTTTGTAGTAAAAAATATAATAAATTGAGGTGGGGGCAAGCTCGACTCGACTCGAGGTAAGCTCGCCTCGACTCGATTCACTAGCTCGCCTCGAGCTCGCCTCGAGCTCGCCTCGAAAGTTTTAGCAAAAAAGGCAAGCTCCAATGGTAAGCTTGAGGGTGAGCTCGAGCTCAAGCTCAAACTCGAGGAGAGCACAGATGAGTCAAGCCAAGCTTGGCCCACCTCAACTCGACTCGGCTCGATGTACAACCCTATTTCTCATGGACTTATAATTCAAAACTCTTCAAGTACGGCAGCATCGATCGACTACCTTTATATTTCTTCTCAAAGTCCAAGATGACGGCTCGCACACCAAACTGGGTACACACGAAGATCGGTAATTGGGATCAGGTCTGCTTTTATCATTTTCCTGCTTCTCCCATAGAAGAAGATAGAAAGGTGGTAGACGATTCCTCTCTCAATTTTCAAGAATGGGAATTCTTCATTTCCAAACTTACTGTTTCACTGTCTCTGCGAGAAGGCACGAAATTCTAGCGAAAACCGTACTACTCGAGTAGGTTCGCCCAACAGTTCAGTTATGATCAGGGGGTTCCTGCAATGCTCCCAGAGGTGACAAAAGTAAATCGAGCTTATGACATCGGGCCAGCTCATTGGGAGTGGATGTGGAATCAACTCCTGCTGACACGGACAGGCTCGATATTCATTATTCCGGGGGCCCATCTGTTGAGCTCTTAATTGTGCATATTTTAACCCCAATTCATTACTCATTATGCATGGTTTCATGATTAAAGACCCAACTAATGCACGGTTTTGTGGTTATAGGATAAGAGGAAGGACTCATCAATTGGAGGCTTAAAGAAGCTATTCGCAAGCATTGAAGACCAAAGGACTAAGCGGGAAAGGATGGAAGAAAGAAGAAAAAGAGAGAAGAATGGATGCAGAAGAAAGCACTGAAGACCGGTCGTTCGACCGATCGTCCATAGCCCAGGACCGGCCGTCCGACCGGTCTGATCACTCAACAGAGGAGCCCTGCGGCCAAAACTCACTGGACCCATTAGGACCAGTCGTGCGACCGGTCGTCCACTGCTCAGACCAGTCGTGCGACCGGTCCTTGAATTAAAAAACTGGGTCTGAATTTTCCTTGAATTAAAAAGCTCAGTCGTGTGACCACTGCTCTTGATGTTTTTTACATTTTTGAGACCGGTCGTCTGCGTAACAGTGTGTGTTCTACAAGCTCCGGATTTCTCTGCGCACTGCGTATCCTTATGCATCTTCTGGATGATTCTGACACAGCAGAGCCTCTCCACTATAAAAGGAGACCTAGGGATCGTTCCTAAGGCATCCTAGAACACATTGAGCACAATGGGAGACGGCGGAAGTCGATTTCGGAGTTCTATAACTCCTCCTAGTTTGCTTTCTATTTTTATGCTTTGTTTAGTTATTTTCATATTTCCTTGGATCATGAACGGCTACACCTCTTAGCTAGGGCTAAGAGGTGAAGTTTGTAGTGAATCTAAGATGTTTCAATTCGTTTGATTTGGTTTTAAGTTGGATTTCCATTGAAGAACAATGGTTTGAAGTTTAAATCAAGTACTAAGTAGTTTTCTTAATCTTATGATGACTCATGGATGTTTGGAAGAATTGCTTGAGTTCTTAATTATTTTGAGCTAGTCTAGACCCGTATGATTCGAGGAATTGGAATACGCTCTAGATCTATGATCTTCATGTGGGAGCCTCATACCAAAAGTCTACTTTTCTGAAAATTCTGAAGTATGTGAGACTGTGTATATGATTTGGATCAAGTTCAAATCATGATCTAGTTTTATCTTGTGACAGGATTTAATGGTGGTTATGATTGTGATCTTAACCTATTGGAATTGGGACTGACCTATGCAATTGAGTATGCTCGTCCTAGCTTGCATTGAGTGAATCATACACATGGATCACACATATGTCATATTAATTATTTTAACTGCTCTATCATCCGACTAGATAGAACTTAATTTCGATTCTAGTTGAGAAAGTAAGAAACCACAGCGAATTGAGCATCAAGGATTGCTACAAGTGAATCCTTGAACCCCTAGTGCCTTTTATTAATTGTTTACTTTCAATTTAATTCAACGTTACTATTTACATCAATCTTCTACAAAACTATTTGTTAGCCCTTCAGTAGAACTATTAGAAGTGTTTTGTGGATTCCTACATAAGTCCCTATGGATCGACCTTGGTCTTACCGAGATTATTACTACATCGCAACCCTACACTTAGGGAAGCGAACAAGTTTTTTGGCTCCGTTGTCGGGGACTTTGACGATTTTTCACAAAATTTCTGAAAATAGTATCTATTTAGGATTTTTTTTAGGACTCTTGTACTAACTTAGGTTGTTTTATTTTGATTTTTTTTTAAGGATTTCTAGGAAGTTGAAGAAGAAGTTAGGGATTATAAGTTCTCAAATCAGGTTCTATCTTTCTAACCTTACTCTTCTTCTTCTCCTATTCATTCCTATCATATTCATCTCTTGTAGAGTGGGTGAAGACTCCTTTTTGGATCTCTGATAGGTAGGCCTTGTGCCGCCTTGATTCCAATTGGTCGGCACTGCCGTCTTGGATCACCTTGTGCTCAGAGATTTCGCTTCTCAACTCTATTCCTCTTTCTTCTTTTTCTGCACTTTTCTCAAAAGATTCAAAGAGTGGGTGAGGAGTTTTCTGAACCCCTATTAACCAGGAGAAATCGGTCTCTATCCTTGCTTCTGGCTCAGCCATTACAAGACACCTTGTGCTTCGGTCTTAGAGAGAAGTAAAGGAAGGAAGAAAGAATTCTTTTTGTTTCATTCTTTTAGGATTTGCATGCCACATTGGGCTCGAGATTCTAATAACCGACTCATTAGTGAAGGGGGAATAGTAGAAGGAATTGATAAAGAACCACGTGCTAGGAGACATTTAAATTCAACAATTTTGTCTGAAAGTATGGCTGCAAATCAACCCAATCCTATAGCCAATCAAAATCTGGGCTAAAACCAAACCGAAACGGGAGAGAATGTGGTTGAGAATGTTCCCCAACCAAGAACATTATGTGATTACTTGCACCCAGTAAGAGTGAGCACTCCCTCATGTAAACTTTTTCCACAAAATGCAGGGAACATAGATTTGAAACCGGGAGTAATCCAACTCCTCCCGAGATTTCATGGATCAGACAGTGAAAGTGCCTATCAACACCTTAAGGAATTTGATGAGGTAATAGCCATCATGCACTTTGCAAACGTAATTGATGATGTGGTGAGGCTTAAATTATTTTCTTTTACCCTTAAAGATAAAGTTAAAGGTTGGCTTCATGCATTAAGGCCAAGATCAATTGTGTAAGACCCATACCCTGATTTGCCCTCCGTACGCTTAGTTTTCGGTGCCGGTACGTCCCGGATGGACCAGATTAGCTAGTTTTGATCGCGATCCTATTTTAGTACTGAATCGACCCAAGACCTATACCCCAACGACCGCGTAGGCGCTGCAATTCCAACGCCACGCGACACGCCCCATTGCTATACCCGGTGTGAAAGTTGCGATCATTTGCGCAATCCGAGGCGGACCACGCAACGCATGTGTGGCGCGGGCCCCACTTGCATAAATCCCAAGAATATATCAAATCAATCACCCTCACCCTCACCCATACCCCTATCATCACCCTAGTCTACACAACCCTACTCACCCCATCCCTCTCTCACCAAAAAAAAGTCAAGGAAGCCCATACCTCCCATACCTTCAATGCCCCTCCCATGCTAGCCATCATCGCCCCCCATGATTCCTCCTCTCTACCCATACAAGTGCATACATAGGGGAGAGGAGGCCTTCTCGTTTTTCATTTTTGCAAGAAAGAGAGAAAGGAGAGAGAAAGAGAAGAGAGAGAAGTAGAGAGAGATTTAGAGGGAGATCAAGAGAGAGAAGTAGAGAGATTTAGAGGGAGATCAAGAGAGAGAAAGAGGAGATTAATGGAGCAACCAAGCTTGGAGGACCCCGATCACCGTCCGGATCGTCTGATTGTTAATCCAACCTCATCCAACAATCCAACCATCATTGTGAGTGCAAGGGGGGACATAAACTCCCCATTTTCTTATTGCCTTTCATTTTCTTCTTTTTTTGGGCCCACCTTGTGATGGACAATCAGATGGATGGGCTGGATCATCCATGAATGGGCCCCACATACTTATAATAATAATAATAATTAAAATGAAAAAAAAGGAAGAAGAATGTTTGGCCGCTGGACAGACAGTGTCCAGAGCACGCTGCTGCCCAGGAGCGCCTGGGCTAAAGCCCTGTTTGGGCGTTGACCTTGGGGCCCACTCGTGGGACCCACCTTGATACATGTATTCAATCCTCGCCGTCCGTCTGTTTCTCCAGCCCATTTTAGGGCTGGACACCGAAAATGAAGCAGATCCAGATCTTAGGTGGACCACACCATAGAAAACAATGGAGACAATGATGCCCATTGTCGAAACTTGTTGGGCCCACCGTAACGTTTGTAGACCTTTTCACATACCCAATATTGGGCTCATTAGGTCCCCAATGAGCTGGGGAACCTGATGAATGGAGTGGATCACACTCATGTGGACCCCACTTGATATAAACAAGAAAAAAAAGAGAAAAATAAACAACGTCCAAACGCTGGATGTTCACAGCGTCAAAGACGCTGGAACTGTCCAGCGTCAGGGATGCCGGCACGGGGGAATGGGGTCCCCACTCGTGGGACCCACCTTGATGTTTATGTTCAATCCACACCGTCCATCTGTTTTCCTAGATCATTCTAGGGCCAGGGCCCAAATATGAAGCCAATCAAAATGTTAAGCGGACCGCACCACAGGAAACAGTGAACAGGATGGTGCCTACTGTTGGACCTTCTTTGGCCCACCTTGATGTCTCTAGACCGAATCATACACCCAATATAGGGCTCATTTGGTGCCCCACGAGCTAGGGAACCTGATAGACGGAGTGGATCACCCTCCTATGGGCCCCACTGGACGAAAATCAAGGAAAAACAAAAACAAAAAAAGAAAGAAAACAAAACAAAAAAAAAGGGGAAGCAGGCTCATGCTGGGAGTAATCCAGCGGATGCTGGATCTCGCTACTGATGTGAGGTCACCAACTTTTATGGGCTCCACCATGTTGTACATGTTATATCCACACCATCCATCCATTTGGGGAGATCATTTTAGGGCATGATCTCAAGAATGAGACAGATCCAAATCTCAAGTGGACCCCACTTGAAAGAAAATAGTGGGGACAGTGACCCTACCGTTGGAACCTTCCCAGCCCTACAGTGATGTTTATTTGTCATCCAACCTGTTCATAACATCCTTTGGATATGGATGGAGGGGAAAACACAAATATATGCTTGATTCCAACACTTCCTGAGACCCAGCTAGGTACCACGCTGCCCAGCAGGTGGCCCACCCTGTGGGTCCCAACGTAATGTATCTGTTGGTCCCACCGTGATGTATTGTTTTATTCATGCTGCCCATCTATTTTTCCATATTATTTTAGAATATGGCCCCAACAATGAGTCAAATCCCAATGTTAGGTAGGCCACACCCACAGGGAATAGTGGTCATTGATGCCCACCATTGAAAACTTTCTTGGGGCCACTGTGATGGTTATTTTCATCCAACTAAAGGTTTTGGGCCCATCTTTGGGTTCCTCCTTGATGGATGCAGTGTGTAGCATGCCAACCGTTTGACCGATGCGTGGGGCCCGATTTGAATGGGCTTCACTTAGGAAATGGTGGTGATTGAATACCTACCACCGAGAACTTCCTAAGACCGATAATGTATATTTGCTATCCGACCAGTGGGCGGGACCCACCATGGTCCTTCCTTTTATATATATGTTTTATCCATGCCGTACACCCATTTTATCAGCCGATTTGGTATGTGCAAGCCCAAGTATGGGGCCGATGTGATCTCAAGTGGGCTATGCCACGAAGACCTTTACATTTCCAATGGGGCCCACAGTCCGGGTCCCACTCTCTGTATATATATATATTGGGTCATTTAAGGCCAACGTCACATGATACGTTTGGTAACATGCTAGTATACTTAGCTTGATATGTCACACTGATAACATGCTTGGTATAATGAATACCATGCTCATTCATATGCCCATACGCATCATTTATATGTCTGTTATGGATCATGATTAACCATAGTATATGCTAGTTGGCTTGTTATACTTAGGGGACTTGTGCGAGACAGGGTCGCCCCACATGATTGCGCAGTATCGTAAGTTTGGTGCATGACTTGGATTGTATGACTCATGCATTTCACATTATGTATGTCACGATCGCTTTCACACCCTAGCAGCATCAAGGTGGTGGCCACCATAGTCACATCGTGGTTGGCAGTGATGGACACCGGAAACATGTTCTAGCACGTGGGCGCTATGGATGTCCATGGGTGAAAGTCTCTAAACCTTGTGGTACCAGTAGGATGCTTCAACGTCGAGACCGAGTGGATAACATGAGCGCCCAAGTGCCGAATACCAGTAGGCCGCGTCTTCCACTGTCTCGAGGTCGATTGGAAAGGGGTGTGACCTTATCCGCCTGGGTGTAGTGGGCTATAAGCTAGGTCGAGTCTGACCAGCTCATAGAATGGGTCCGCTATCGGCGAGCCAGGTGGGCATTGGCATACCACTGACGAGGCGGATAGTGAGGTCTCGTCTACTCGCTTGGTTATGCGCGCGATGTGTGGTGACCAATATTAAAGTATACTAGACCCCGGTGATGTCCCAGATGAGAACCATTTTGATATGTGGATTAGTTGAGGATTGACGTGTTTGCATTGCATCTCTAGCATGTAACACTCGGCCATGTAGGCCCTTGCATCACATAGCCTTGGGATGGCTGATAGCATTCATGAACTTGGTAACTTAGCTCTCTATCACTTTCGCTTACTCTGATATCTGTATACTTGTCATATGCATCACACGCGCGCGCACGCACTTTACTGAGCTTCTTAATAAGCTTATGCGCGTTTGTTTACGCTGCAGGTACTAGAGCACATCAGCAGCGTTGAGCGCGGTTCATGTACCTGCTATTTTGGGCTTTTGCTACATTTTGTATTTCCCTTTCCAGCACTGTACTCAACAACTTTATAGTAGATATCTGATGATGTTTTATGGTTTTGATTATGCTCCTTTACAAAAAAAAAATTTACCCTGAAAATCCTCCTGGTAGGATCCCAAGATCGGAACCTGGCATACGAGAGCTAGGAGCCGAGAATGGGGTACTACGGAGGCTGTTGGCACCAAGGTCGGCGATCGGGAATTTAGTGAGCCCAGTCCCCGGGTTTGGGGTGTGACAAATTGGCACATGGACTGATATGTATAGGGAGTTCATTAAAAAGTTCTTCCCTCACAAAATGAACATGTTGAGGCGCCTTATCATGAATTTTGTTCAAAAGGAGGATGAGACCTTCTTACAATGTTGGGAGAGGTTTAAGGACTTGTTAAATGCATGCCCACATCATGGCTATGAAATTTGGCGGGTTATAAGCTTTTTCTATGAAGGACTAACTTCACCCATGCGCCAATTCGTAGAGATGATGTGTAATGGGGAGTTCATGAATAAGGAAGCCGAGGAAGCATGTGACTATTTGGAGGAATTGGCTGAGAATGCACAGTCTTAGGATACATCTAAACCAACAAATTCCAAGACTAACCAACAAAAGGAAAAAGGAGGAATTTATGTCCTATCAGAAAAGGATAACATAAGTGCACGTGTGTTCGCTTCCCCAAGTGTAGGGTTGCGATGTAGTAATAAACTCGGTAAGAACGAGGTCGATCCACAGGGACTTATGTAGGATTTCACAAACACATCCAAAAGCATCTATTGAAAGCTAATAATCAGATTTTTGAATAGAACTGATGTGAATAATAATTTGAAATTAATTTGAATGTAGACAATTATAAAAAGGCACTAGGGGTTCAAGGATCCACTTGTAGCAATCCTTGATGTTCAATCCGCTGTGGTTTTTCATTCTCTCAACTAGAATCGACATTAAGGTCTATCTAGTCGGATGATAGAGCTGTTAAACAAAACAATCTGTATTATGTAAGTTCAGTGCATAGGATTCACTCAATGTAGGCTGAGCTGAGCATGCTCAATTGCATAGGTCAGACCCCATTCCAAAAGGTTCAGTTCACAACCATAACCATCCTCAAGTCCTGTCACAAGACAAGGCTAGATCATGATTTGAACTTGATTCAAATCACATGCACAGTCCCTTACATAATTCAGAAAATCAGAAAAATAGAACTTTAGTAAGAAGTCCCCTCATGAAGATCATAGTACTAGAGCGCACTCCAATTCCTTGGATCATACAGGTCTAGACTGATACAAACCAATTAAGAAGTTAAGTAATTCTCCCAAACATCCATGAGTCATCATAAGACTAAGAAAAACTACTTAAAACTTGTATAAACTTCAAACCATTGTTCATAAACATGAATTCCAAACTTAAAACCAATTGACTACGAATTGAAACATCTTGGATCCACTACAAGCTTCACCTCTTAGCCCTAGCTAAGAGGTTTAGCTGCTCATGATCCAAGGAAACATGAAACAACCAAAAAATTCATAAAAACAGTAAAACAAACTAGAAGGAGTTGTGGAACTCCGAAATCCACTTCCGGCTCCTCCAAGCTTGCTTAAACCCTCCTAAGATACCCTAGGAACGATCCCTAGGTGTCCTTTTATAGTGGGGAGGCTCCGCAACTTCAGAAAGATCGAGAATCTGCGTAAGAGTTACGCAGTGCGCAGAGAAAATCGGTGCCAAAATAGAACTTTCCGTTTTGAATTACATGGCCAACCGGTCTGGACCGGTCGGACTAGGCTGGACGACCGGTCACGACCGGTCGTGCCTCAATGGAAAAACAGTCCAGCAGCCTCTGGACTATAAAGAAACTTCTGGCCGACCGGTCTTAACCGGTCGGCCTGGCTATTGAAATCAGTCCAGCGTCCTTGGCCGACCGGTCAAGACCGATCGGACCATCTCCAGCAGCAATCCAGTATGTGCACAGGGTCGGCTGACCGGTCAAGACCGGTCTGGCTCCCTTGGCCGACCGGTCAAGACCGGTCGAATGTCTTCTTCCTTCTTTTTCTTTCTTTTCTTTCTTCTACTTTCTTCTCTCCTTGCTTCTACTTTCTTTGGTGCGCCTTAGTTCTTCATCCAAGGTTCTTAAATGGGTCTTTTCTCCTTCAATTAAGCAGAGTTCACTCTCATTCCTGTAATTACAAAACATACATTTAATTAGCCTTTAAATCATGAAAACCTCACACAATGAGTGATGAATTGGGGTTAGAATATGCACAATTAATAGCTCAACAACGTGTGGATAGCCTCACAAGAAAAGTCGAGGCCATAGAATTAAAGAAAGGAGAGACGATCAACTCTAAAGATGTTGAAACTGTGTGTGGAATTTGTGCCGAAAATCAACATACAACACAAGATTGCCCCACAATTTCAGCAGCGCAAGACATCTTACAAGAACAATCAAATGCCATAAACAGTTATCAACGGCAATTTAGTGATCCAAACTCAAACAAGTTTAATTCTAGTTGGAAGAACCATCCCAACTTCAGTTGGAGGAATGGACCCACTGCGAATGCAAACAATATTCCTCAAGCTCAATCTTTACTAGGCCCATCCCTAGTCATTACACCAAAAGCTACGCTAAAGGAGATGTTGGGTGCATTCGTATCGGTTCAAGCTGAATATAACAAGACTAATTCTCTGAAAATAGATGGGTTCATGCAAGAGCAATTGAAATTTAATCAAAGTTCAACTCAAGCCATCAATGACTTGAAAACTTCAATGGCTAGAGTTAAATCTCACCTCAGTATTAGGGAGAAAGGCACACTTCCTGCCCAACCTCTTCCTAACCCAAGAGCCCAATTTGAGATACAAGACGCAAGCTCATCCTCCCAACATATGGAGCATGTTCAAGCTATCACCACTTTGAGAAGTGGAAAAATAATTGATAAATCTAATCCGGTGAAGGCCCCAAAGCCTAAGGATCCGAAAAATTTCGAAGAGGATGATAGCTCAAACAACACTCCACAAGAAAAAGAACCTGAAAGGCAATACAAGCCGGTTGCCCCGTTTCCCCAAAGGTTGATTTTACCCAATCCTTTAAACAAAAACCTGAAAATTTTAGAGGTTTTCAAGCAGGTGAAGATCAACATTCCGTTGTTGGATGCCATAAAGCAAATACCATCCTATGCCAAATTTCTAAAGGAATTGTGCACAGTCAAAAGGAAACACAATGTTCACAACAAAGTACTTTTGACTAAGAATTTGAGTGCTATTATCAAACAAGAGGTGCCCCAAAAATACAAGGATCTGAGTAGTCCAACCATCTCATGCATCATAGGAGACTACCGGATTAAACAAGCCTTACTCGATTTAGGGGCAAGTGTTAACCTCATTCCGTACTCGGTTTACGAACAACTTGAGTTAGGTGAATTGAAACCCACCAAAACCACACTCCAACTTGCTGATAAATCTATTCGTATACCGAGAGGAGTGATTGAGGATGTTTTAGTCCAAGTTGATAAATTCTACTACCCAGTAGACTTTATTGTTTTGGAAACACATCCCGTGATAGGTATCGGTGCTCAAATTCCCGTCATACTTGGACGCCCTTTTCTAGCTACTTCCAATGCAATTATCAATTGTAGAAACGGGCTTGTACAAATGTCATTTGGAAATATGACTCTCGAGCTGAATATATTTGATTTATGCAAACAACCATGGGAAGTTGATGATGAGATCCACGAGATAAATGTGATTGAATCATTCGTGGAGGATACATTCCCCTTGACATTATATTCTGACCCTTTGGAGGCATGTGTGACCCACTCTCATGAGATAAATGATGACACAATACGAGAGATGGATGCCATTTTAGATGTGATGCTGGTACTTGATAACAAAAGATGGAGGGCCCTATTTGAGCCTTTACCCTTAAACGAGAACAAGCCCCTCCCATCCAATATCAAGGCACCAACACTCGACCTAAAACCATTACCAAGTGAGTTGAAATATGTCTATTTAGGTCGACATGAGACATATCCAGTGGTGATTTCTTCCCACTTGGATGAGAAACAAGAAAGTAGGCTAATAGCCACTCTAATAGAGCATAAGAGTGTCATTGGATGGTCGCTTGTGGATCTCAAAGGCATAGACCCATTGATTTGTACTCATCGCATACACCTTGAGGAGAATGCGAAGACATCTAGTCAACCATAAAGACGACTCAATCCAAACATGAAGGATGTGGTTAAGGCCGAAGTGGTGAAACTATTAGATGTGGGTATTATTTACCCAATATCCGGTAGTCAATGGGTGAGCCCAACTCAAGTGGTGCCTAAGAAATTCGAAATAACCATCATAGCCAATGCCAATAATGAACTCGTACCAACCAGAGTCACTACCGGTTGGAGAATGTGCATTGACTACAGGAAGCTAAACACAATTACAAGGAAAGGCCACTTCCCCCTACCATATGTTGATTAAATTTTAGAAAGGTTGGCGGGTCATTCCCATTTTTGCTTCCTTGATGGCTATTCAGGGTACAACTAAATTGAGATCGTCCTTGAAGACCAAGAAAAGACTACATTCACATGTCCATTCAGCACTTTCGCCTATCGACGGATGCCGTTCGGACTATGCATGCCCCTGCCACTTTTCAGTATTGTATGATGAGTATCTTTTCTGATATGGTGGGGACAATTATCAAAGTCTTCATGGATGATTTCTCAGTATTTGGTTGTAGCTTTGATGAGTGCCTTGTGCGCTTGAAATATGTGTTGAAAAGATGTGAAGAGAAGAACCTTGTGTTGAATTGGGAGAAATGTCACTTCATGGTTCAGAAGGGAATTGTATTTAGCCACATCATCTCACAAAACAGAATCGAGGTGGAAAAAGCAAAAATTGATCTTATCTTTAACCTTCCACCACCCAAGAGAATACGAGATGTGCGGTCCTTTTTAGGACACGCCGGATTTTATAGAAGGTTCATAAAGGACTTCAGTTCACTCTCTCGTCCTTTATGTAACCTACTTCAAAAGGAGAACTCATTCGAGTGGAATGAAGATTATCAAAATGCCTTTACCACACTTAAAGATATGTTGACATGTGCTCCCATAATGCAACCACCTGATTGGAGCCTTCCTTTTGAAATTATGTGCGATGCAAGCGACTATGCTATTGGGGCTGTGCTAGGCCAAAGAAAAGAGAAGAAGCAATGTGTTATCTACTATGCCAGTAAAACCTTAAACTCAGCCCAAGCAAACTACACTACTACAGAAAAAGAACTTTTAGCCGTAGTTTTTGCCTTGGACAAGTTTAGGTCCTACTTGATTGGATCTAAGATCATCATATTCACTGACCATGCCGTGCTTAAGTACCTTCTCTTTAAGAAGGATGCTAAACCACGATTGTTAAGATGGATCCTCCTATTCCAGGAATTTGACATAGAGATACGTGATAAGAAAGGAGTAGAAAATGTAGTGGCTGACCATCTCTCTCAACTTGTTCTCACCGATTCCCCTGAGATGACCGCGATCAATGACATGTTCCCTGATGAACAACTTTTTAAAGTCTCCCAATTGCCATGGTACGAGGACATTGCTAACTATCTTGCTACAGGTACGATTCCTACACATTGGAAAAAGCAAGATAAGGATAAGTTCTTCAATGAGGTGCGAAAATTCCTATGGGACGACCCATACTTATTCAAGTATTGTCCCGATCAAATCATAAGGAGATGTGTACCAGATGATGAACAACAAAGTATCATCGTCTTTTGTCATTCTCAAGCGTGTGGTGGCCACTTTTCGACTAAGAAGACCACAGCCAAAATTCTGCAATGTGGGTTTTATTGGCCCACTATGTTCAAGGACACCCATGAGTTTTGCAAAACATGTGAGCCTTGTCAGAAATTGGGAGGAATCTCCCATAGAAATATGATGCTACTCAATCCCATCTTAATAATCGAAATTGTTTATTGTTGGGGCATCGATTTCATGGGTCCATTCCCATCTTCTTTTGGAAACATATATATCTTGCTTGCAGTTGACTATGTGTCCAAATGGGTCGAGGCGATCCCATGCTGGAATAATGACCATAAAACAGTTATTCGTTTCTTAAAAGAGAATATTCTTTCTCGGTTTGGAACACCTCGAGTCATCATCAGTGATGGAGGGTCTCACTTTTGTAATCGCCCATTTGAAACCTTAATGAAGAAATATGGCGTAAATCACAAAGTGAGCACTCCCTATCACCCTCAAACAAGTGGACAAGCTGAGATATCCAATAGAGAAATTAAACATATTTTGGAGAAAACGGTGAACCTCGATCGCAAGGATTAGTCGATTCAACTTACCAATGCACTTTGGGCTTACCGTACCGCTTTTAAGACCCCTATTGGAATGTCTTCCTATAGACTTGTCTATGGGAAGGCTTGTGACTTGCCTATGGAGTTGGAACATCGAGCATATTGGGCAATAAAGAAGAATTTTAATTCTGACAAGGTAAGCTTGTTGCGCAAACTTCAAGTAAATGAACTTGTGGAACTCCGGAACGAGGCATATGAAAATGTAAGAATTTACAAGGACAGGACGAAAGTGTTCCATGACAGGAACATTCTTCGTAAGACCTTCACGATTAATCAAAAGGTCCTTATATATAATTCTCACCTACATTTATTTCCGGGGAAATTAAGATCTCGATGGACCGGTCCCTACATAGTACAAACTGTTTATCCATATGGGACCATCGAGTTGTTAAATCCTAGGAACGGCAACATCTTTAAGGCGAATGGTCAACTATTAAAGCCGTTCTTTGAGACGTTTCCTTCAGAATGTATGTCCATACCTCTGAGTGATCCTGTGTACCAGGATGATTGATTTCCTAGTCTGATGGAGGTATAGAGTAGTTAGGATTAGGACTTTCTTACTTTTGTTTACTTTTTCATAGGTTTGTTAGAAGGATGAAGAATTCCACTTTTCACTCTCTCAGGTACTTTCATTGCTCACTCCCCTTTATTTTCGAATTGCTCTCATGTTTTGCTCATTGCATATCTTTTACATTGAGGACAATGCAAGATTTGGTTGGGGGGTGTAGGATCACTAAGATGAATCCAGTGTTTTGCAACATCTCGAGCAATTATGTAGGAACTTGTCCAATTTTTAAAAAATTCAAAACTCCGTTGGAAAACTTTGTTTCTATACATTTGGGATGGTGTGAGTATAAGAAAGAGGAAGATAAAGTGAGTAAAGTTGATTACCTTGAGCAATCTCTAAGATACCGGTTTTATATGTGAATTCCCCTATTTTTATGATTGATAGAACTTCTAAACACTTTTACACCTAGTCCACATTACACGATTCTCACGCTTGGAAGGGATTATGTAGAATTGTGGATTGATTAAGTTTGGATTTGGGGTGTTGAGAAACTCAACCGGGGTATTTTGTCCATCCTTGTCCATGGGAAAATAACGAAAGATATGGATTTCTAAAAATCCTATCTAATGAAAAAGAAAACGGAAAGGAAGGATGAAAATGGGGAATGATGGAAAACATGGTGGAAAATTCCAAAAAGGGCTACCTATTACCAACCGGGGGATGGTCTACCCGTAACCAAAGCCGAAAATGGGACGTAGTGTGAAAGGCGTCGGAAGGACGGTAAGGCAAATTCATGTCTAGGCTTGTTGTTAATCTATACACCGTTGAATCCATACCTTAATCAATTCACAAGGAAGGTAACCCCGAAAATCCGTGAGATGAGCATTCACTGAGCACCCTAAGATAAATTGTTTAGATTCTCCTATTTGTCAATCAATCAGCGGGAATTTCATATAAATACTTGTTATGTTATGAGAAGGTTAAGGTCTCAACTTCTATCACTAAGTTTTCCGGATTCTTGCACTCATATCATGAAGTATATAGAAACATGGTTTCTGAAGGAGAGTTGGGTTTTGAAGAATGAAATTGGTTTCACGAATGTTTTGCTCGGGACTAGCAAAATGTTGGTTGGGGGGTGTGTTGAGCTCTTAATTGTGGATATTCTAACCCCAATTCATCACTCGTTATGCATGGTTTCATGATTAAAGACCCAACTAATGCACAGTTTTGTGGTTATAGGATAAGAGGAAGGATTAATCAATTGGAGGCTTAAAGAAGCTATTCGCAAGCATTGAAGACCAAAGGACTAAGCGGGAAAGGATGGAAGAAATACACAAAAGAGAGAAGAAAGGATACAGAAGAAAGCACTAAAGACCGGTCGTCCATAGCCCAGGACCGGTCGTCTGACCTGTCCGATCACTCAACAGAGGAGCCCTGCGGCCAAAACTCATTGGACCCATTATGATCGGTCGTGCGACCGATCATCCACTGCTCAGACCAATCCTTGAATTAAAAAGTTGGGTCTGAATTTTTTGAAAACTCTCCGGACGCTTTTTACGTTTTTGAGACCGGTCGTGCGACCGGTCGTCCAGGAGCTTAGACCGGTCGTGCGACCAGTCGTCTGCGTAACAGTGCGTGTTCTACAAGCTCCGGATTTCTCTGCGCACTGCGAATCCTTACGCATCTTCTGGATGACTCTGACACAGCAGAGCCTCTCCACTATAAAAGGAGACCTAGGGATCTTTCCTAGGGCATCCTAGAACACATTGAGCACAGTGGGAGACAGCGGAAGTCGATTTCGGAGTTCTACAACTCCTCCTAGTTTGCTTTTCTAGTTTTATGCTTTGTTTAGTTGTTTTCATGTTTCCTTGGATCATGAACGGCTAAACCTCTTAGCTAGGGCTAAGAGGTGAAGCTTGTGGTGAATCTAAGATGTTTCAATTCATTTAATTTGGTTTTAAGTTGGATTTCTTTTGAAGAACAATGGTTTGAAGTTTAAATCAAGTACTAAGTAGTTTTCTTAATCTTATGATGACTCATGGATGTTTGGAAGAATTGCTTGAGTTCTTAATTGTTTTGAGCTAGTCTAGACCTATATGATTCGAGGAATTGGAATACGCTCTAGATCTATGATCTTCATGTGGGAGCTTCATACCAAAAGTCTACTTTTCTAGAAATTCTGAAGTATGTGAAACTGTGTATGTGATTAGGATCAAGTTCAAATCATGATCTAGTTTTGTCTTGTGACAGGATTTAATGATGGTTATGATTGTGATCTTAACCTATTGGAATTGAGACCGACCTATGTAATTGAGTATGCTCGTCCTAGCTTGCATTGAGTGAATCATATACATGGATCACACATATGTCAGATTAATTATTTTAACTGCTCTATCATCCGACTAGATAGAACTTAATTTCGATTCTAGTTGAGAAAGTAAGAAACCATAGCGAATTGAGCATCAAGGATTTCTACAAGTGGATCCTTAAACCCTTAGTACCTTTTATTAATTGTTTACTTTCAGTTTAATTCAACGTTACTATTTACATCAATCTTCTACAAAACTGTTTGTTAGCCCTTCAGTAGAACTATTAGAAGTGTTTTGTGGATTCCTACATAAGTCCCAGTAGATCGACCTCGGTCTTACCGAGATTATTACTACATCGCAACCCTACACTTGGGGAAGTGAACACCATCGAAAAGTTACCGCGTTGTATAGTTGGATGCAGTGGTGGGTTCAACAGTCCTTTTAATTCACAATAATTATCCGGTTGACAGGCTAGTGTTCATTCCTCTTCCCCGATGAGGCATACCCCACCCGACGGTGTGGGTTATTTGAGAGAGGATCTGAAGGCTTTACCTATGCCTGGAGTTGGGTGCCATAAGACGTCCTTGAGCATACCTGTCGATGCTGTCAAATAGGACATTATTTTAAAAGGTTGGTACGTATTCGGGGATCCGAAATTACAGTGGTCACCGGGTACTCATCTTACTCGAATCCCGTCTCCAGGCAAGTCAACAGGAGGGAATAATCTAGATGCCGCAATAGGTCAACAGGCGAATGTGTCAGTGGCCGGGGTGCCTCATGTATCGGTGGCTCACGGCGAGTACGATGTTGGAGGTGATCCTCATGATGACAACGTGCATTCTATGGATGCCTATCAGAATAATGATGGTGATGACGATGCTTAGCCTAACGTAAACGTTACAAGATCGTTCTCCAAAGAAGCTCATACTCAGCTGATTACTCGATTGTTCTCCCCTTCTCATGGCGAGGATGACATTATCGTCGGTGCTTTTATTGGAGCGAGAATACCCTCTCCTCAAATGCCTACCCCTGCTTCGACATTAGTTGTTACACCAGTGGTTCCTCCTCCCGGGGAAGTAGACAGTGCAAGTGTTAACTCTTCTATCCATGGGACTGAACATGCCATCTCTGATCAGCTGAGTAAAGTTTGTTGACCTTTATGTTTGAAATATATGTCTATTTTCTAGTTATTTGTTTAATTATTCCCTCCCTTTCTCTTGACGGATGTTCAGATGTTCGCAAATTCATTCCTAAGGCTGAGGTTCCCATAGTCGAGAAGGTTATCCCTTCCAAACTTCTTGGTGAACCCCCAGCCACCCCAGCTCCTCCTGAAACTGTCTTAGACTTGGAGATCACTCAGGCCGACATTGTAATTTTATCAGAGGTCGTTACAGCAGCTCTTGAAATTCTGGACTCTGATATCAAGGTTATTACTTCTACAGCTCCCACGGCGTTGCCTAAGACTGAAGTTGTCATTCCTCCTGTTGCAAATGTGGCTCCTCCTACAGTGGTTTCTATTCATACAACTGAGAATTTGGTACCAGTCGTCGGAGGTGCCGCACTTGTTGCTGAACGCATCACCCCTGTGTCGGAGGTGGTGGTGCCTGTCACTAGTGTCTAGGGAGTTGTAGACTCGGCTCCTCTGGTGATTGAGGTTTCAGATCTGGTCAAATTACCTGCGAATGCCTCAGGATTGGAGACGAATCCCCCTGTAACTGTAACGGTTCCTCCTGCAGCTTCAGGTATGAGATTTCATTAGTCGTTAGTAATCAAGTTTCATAAATAAATCTTTTTAATTCTAACCAATAATGATTGTATTTAGGTTCCGCTGATCCAGACATGACTGGGGTCGCCGAGCCTATTACTCCCTCTTTTGAACACCTCAACGTATTTCGACGGGGTATGATAAAGAGTATGCTCTCCAATCTTGCGAAGGCAGTGGACAGTCCTTCTGAGTGGCCACTATTGGGGATTGACCTTGAAGCGCTGGAATCTTGCGTGAGCATGTTTGGAGCCGACGTGTTGCTGGTAACACAGTAGGTTTTGACCTTCAAGAATTCGGTTACACGCGTTGAGGCTGTCAAGCAGGTTGTTTGTGACCCGAGCATTAAAGTCAAGAAGGAGGCTTGTCTCTCTTTGCGGTCATCTTTGGAGGAACAGGAGCGATCAGCGTCTGAGGCGTGCGCCGCGTTGACCAATGATGAGGTTCAATATCGTGAAGCTTCGCAATGATTGAGAACAATTCAGTCAGAGATTCAACGACTTCTTGCGGAGGAGACCGTGCTAAAGTTTGAGACAGCTCATCTCGAATCTGTAGTTTCGCAAGGTCGTTTGCTCGTTGGACGGCTTGAAGGCAATTGCGATACCATGCGTAAGCAGTCAAACGATTTGGAGGCTGAGCTTCGTGGGATGCCGGATCCAGAGCAGGAGCGAGTAGATGCGGAAAATGTATTACGAACCGCTCAAAGTGGAGCAGCCTGGCAACTAGCTTTGTGTCTAGAGCAACTATGATTCTTTCTTTCTTCCTTTTGAACTAATGTCTTAAATTGTAATATGTACGTATATGATGATGGGAAGGCCCCGGATAACTTTATTTTGTTTATTCATTTGACTTTATCGTCTTATGATATTTCTGGAATATGCCCTGCTACTACGGTGTCTTTCATGTGTAATAGTATGAATGTGCATATGTGTTGATCATATCGAGTTATGAACATAACCGCATTACTCCCCCTTTTTGTTGGTTTGGCGTAATTTGTCAAGGATCAGGTCATTTATATGACATTCACATATTTCTTCTTCTCCTCTTGAGTCTTGCGAATATTGATTCCATCTTGCCACTTGAAATATCAATAGTCAGTTTCCTTACGGTATTAAAATCACGTGCCACTTGTTCGCTTTATTTCATTCTTTTCACTGTATTGTTTATTACAATCTTGCCCTTTGTTTGCATTCAAAAAGTAAAGCAATTACTGAATGTTAAGTATAGTATCTTTTCAGAAATCGGCCATTGATCAGAAAACCGATGCCTTGCCCCTTGCAATCTACTACTCGATAGGCTCCATTGGAGTATACTTCATCGATAATGCACACGGGATCTCATTTTGGATCGAATTTACTTTTCGGACCCTGAGTCGATGCTGGACGTTTCATCATCAATACTAAATCGCCCTTCTTGAATGATCTGCCACGAACTCGTTTATCATATGCGGCCGAGATTTGCTTCTAGTATATTTTGAGTCTCTGTTGAGTAGCGAGTCTCTTCTCGTCCAAATTATCAAGCTCTACCATTTTGACCTTGGCATTTTGCATGGTTGTTAGAGAATTTCAGAGAGCAGCCCGTAAAGATTCAACCTAAACTTCCATGGGAATCACGACTTCTGTGCCATATACCAACAAGTAGGGCGTGGCTTGAGTGGCAGTACGGTGTGTGGTCCGATATGCCCATAGTGCTTCAGGCAACCGCTTGCACCAATCCCTTTTATTTTCTGATACTGTTTTCTTTAAAATCTTCGCGATAGTCTTATTGAAGGCTTTGGCCAACTAGTTCGCAGGGGGATAGTAAGGCGTCGAATAATAGTGCTTGATCTTGAACTTTATATATAGTTTATCAATAGTAGTGTTCCTGAAGGGTGTCCTGTTCGCTCACCTCAAGTGTAAGGCTGCGATGTAGTAATAAATGTCGGTAAGACGAAGGTTGATCCACGGGGAAAGAGGTAAACAATGCTAACTACTCTAACAACTAGAATCTAAGAAGTTTAGGAAAATAGTTTTTTCACATAAAGTAGGAAAATCTGAAAATAAGAAGAACTAGAGCATCAAGGATCCACTTGTAGTAGTCCAATGCCAATCCATTCATCCAAGCACAACAAAATTAGAATCAAAGTCCTGTCTCTCATCTAATTGGAGGATATAACATTCAAGCATAAACAGTCCCACTTAAATCTGAAAATCAAATTTCTAGTTCTAATGAAGCACATAGAACTTCAACTTGTAGCCTTCGGAGTAACAGCCATGCCAAGAGACTATGGCATGCTCAAGGGTTACTACAATTCGAATTCAAACAACCCAATCATGGTAATCTCAGAGAATTGCAAGGAACTCATGTCCGGAGTACACAAACTCTCACAAAACTTTTAAAAAACCAAACTTTATTCAAACTAGAACTTGAAAATCCAAAATTAAAGTAAAGGGTACTTGAAGAAACGAATTAAAGTATTGAAACAAACTACAAACTTCACCTCTTAGATTTAGCTAAGAGGTTAGCTAAAAGAAAACATTAAAAACTAGAAACTAGAACTAGAAGAAGAAAAAAACTAGTTGTAAGAGGCTAAGAAGCCTCCTAGGTCTTGATCTCTTTACTCCCCACGTTGCTAGATGGCTTAGGAAGAGGCTGTAGGTGTCTTTTTATAGTTTAGAGGCGTCACCGACTTGGAAGAATCGCGAAACTACGAAGTCCTCCCACACTTAGGAAACTCAAAAATCAGATTTGGAAAGTGTAACTTGCTGTTTGCTTGTGGCCGACCGGTCTTGACCTGCCTTTTGACAGTCCAGGGAGCTGACTACCTATTGGCCGACCGGTCTTGACTAGTCAAGCCTTCTTCTTTTGACATTTTCTTTCTTTCTTTCTTCTTCTCTCTCCTCTCCTTACTTTCCTCTTTCTTTGATCCACCTTGGCCTTCATCTAAAGCTCCTAAATATGCTCTTTTAGGTCACCAATTGGATGAAGTCGCTCTCATTCCTACAATCACAAAATATGTATTATCTAGGCCTTTTAAACATGTAAACCATGCATATAATGTGATGTAATGGGTTGGCAAATGTATAAATTGGAGGTTTAACATGTCCCATTGTCGGTGACGATTCTTTTGGGAATACCACGTCGGTATAATCTGGTGCGACGGATGAAACCTTCGACTTGCTTGACTTTCACGTTCTTAAGAGCCTTCTGCCCATTTGGAAAAATAATCGATCGCAGCGAGAATGTATTGATCCCCTGGGAAGAGGGTGGACTAATTGGCCCGATCATATCCATGCCCCAGGCTGAAAAAGGCCAGGACATCACTGACTTATGTAATTCTTCTGGTGATACATGTATGATGTCAGCATGAATTTGGCACTGGTGACACCTCTTGACGTATTCTATTGCATCTTTTGTCATTGTAGGCCAGTAATAACCCATGTGTCGGACACAGTGCTGTAAATTCTTCCCCCCTTGGTGGGCACCACATTCTCCGTCGTGAGCTTCTTTTAGTGTAGCCTGTACTTCATCCTGGTTTAGGCATCGTAGCAGTACTCGTTCACATGAACGCTTGTAAAGAATATCATTCTATAGTATGAATGAATCGACGCATCTTTTGACTTGTGTGTGTGATTTAGGATCTTCCAGCAGAAACCCATATGTTAGGTAGTCAACGAATAATCTTCTCCAATTGTCTTCCTCTATGATCTCAAAACAACAAATGGGGTTTGCACTCGACTCTCCACTACACAATGCGGTTGTCGGGAGGATTCTTCTCTCTTCTATCGTTACTTGGAGTGGGCTGCCCCCAGGATTAGCCAGAGCGGCGGCTAAATTGGAGAGTGCATCCACCTGTACATTCTCTTATCTTAGTATGTGTAAAATACTGCTATCCCGAAACTGACCGAATAATGACTGTGCTTGGTGGCAGAAAGGTGACAATCAGGTTTATGAAATTACGTCGGGTAGTCTAACACGACACCCTACACATACACGTGCGGAAGCTTAAGGAGAAACTAGAATTATGGCTAAGTCCTAGAGGGGGGGTGATTAGGACCTTTTAAAAATCTTTTTGCCTACTTATCAAATTTAGCAAATTAAACTAAGTAAGCGATTAACACTTCGGCTTCCAAGCCTAAGTGGGTCCAATCAAAAGACTAGCAAAAGATAAATGCAATAAACAACCTAGTCTAAGCAAGCATAGACTAATAAATGATTAACCTAATGAAGAACCTAATCTATGCAACTCAAGTAGACTTAAATGAGGATGGATCAATTAAGCTCAAGTCTACTTAAGGAGTGGAAGTACATCTTGTGTGTGTGGATGTGCCTATCAAGTGTCTAACATACATTCCTAGCTAAGCATTCATAATTAACCGATTAAACACAATGCATAAGGAGAAAGTGCTCAAACACAATCACAAACACAAGCATGTATAGTGGTTTGACTAGTTGTCTACTCCACTCCCGGTTCAAGTACTCAACCCCTTTGAGCACACCGGCATTCACTGGGGAGTTTAAATTTGGTTCTTCCCAACCAAGGTATTTTAAATCGGTCCACCCAACCGGGGAGTTTACAGGTTCCTCCCAACCTACACGTTCACACCCGTGTTAGTGGCTCCCCTTGGAGACTTTGTTTAGGCCCGACAAACGTGCCAAGGAATGACTAACATCCCTAAATTTAGGCCCGGTAAACAAGTCAAGGAGTGTCGAACAACCCCTAGTCTTTAAGCCGACAAACAGGCTAAGGAACGGCTAACGTCCCTAGACTTTAGGCTGACAAACAGGCCAAGGTTAGGCAAACAACCCTAGTTTGAGTTTGTCAAACAAACTCTACACTCAACTCCCACAGGGAATTGAGTGGATGGACTCCTAACAAAGACAACCTTACTTGTCGGATTGAGCCCCTTTGTAGCGCCGCTTTAGGTTGCTTCTTCTTGCTCTCCCGTGCTTGAATCAGCTCCCCTTATGCTCCCCCGATCTTTAATGATGCTGCTTTGGCAAAGCTTCAGCTCCAAGATCAGCTACCTTGCATGTGATGCTCCATTGGAGATACCCAAGGTGCTAGGAAATGGTGAATCCTCTACAAATGGTAGGAAATAGGTTTCCTAGAGGAATAAACCTATTTAAACTCCTAGGTGGTGTTTAGACAAGGGATTTAACTATAGTCAAGGTGTCTAAAACCATAGGAATCAAGAGGGAGCAATTCCATTCTCAATATGTCATTGAATGGCCTAAGATTGTGATGAAAACACAAGGAGAATGACTTGCTATAGGTTTGGAATAGAGCCTCTGATGGTCTTTAGCAATGGTGGCTTCTATCTCCTCAAAATTCCCTCTATTGACCCTCAAATCTAATCCCCCGCTTTTATAAAGTTTCTCCCAACGGTCAAATAATGGGCAGATTCGCGCAGGGTCTGGCTCTCGGAATCCAGTCCATAAAATGATTTCAAACGCTGGACGTCTTTTGAGTTGGTCGGGCACCCAATCAAGGTGTGGTCGGGCGCCCGATGACCATAATTTTTACTGGTCGGGCGCCCGGTGCTCACTTTGGTCGGGCACCCGAAATTTAGTCTAGAATTAGATCTGTGCTGTTAAATGGTTTTTGCACTGGTCGGGCGCCTGAACATGTTGTGGTCAGGCGCCCAATGACCATTGGACTTTCAGGCTAACTCACTTGGACGGATTCTTCTCAGGTTGGGTGCCCGGTGGACACTTGGTTGGGCGCCCGCCCAGGCATGATTTTCTGCTGTTTTGCAGCAGATCATGCAACCTCCTAGCCATTCTTTCGGTGGTCTTTTGGGACACCTAAAGCCAATATAAGATGACTAATGGTATGCTTATTTGGTCATGGTCATTTAGAGGTTCATGGTTTTGGGTAGGTATAAGGTTAAGGCTCACCAAGGCATCATATTCACCTGTTTCTTCTTTCTTGATGCAGCAAGTCCATCTTGATTCTTCGGTCTTTGTCTTCATTAAGCTCACACACTAGACTCACTGACCTAAGTTATTGACAAACAAGGTGCACTAGTATGCCACAAAAAAGTACACTAACAGCTTGCGGACCTCGTATTCCGTCATTAGTTGTCCATGACCAGCTTAGAGTCACCATAGATTTGTATTGTTTTGACTCGTATCTCTAGTGCCAACTGTAGCCCGATAATGAGGGCTTGATATTCTACTTCGTTATTCATGCATGCCAGCACAATGATGAATGAGTATGGCAACAAATCTTCTTGCGGGCTAATAAATATAACTCCCGCTCCTGCCTCTGTCGATCTGGAAGCACCATTAAAATACATTTGCCAAGGCCGTGTTTCCCCAACAAACATGACTAGGTCATCTGGGAGGTCGCATTTAATCTCTTTGTTGCTCAGAATTGGGTGTGCGGCAAGGAAATATGTGATTGCCTGCCCCTTAATGGCTCGAGCTGGGACATAAGTGATATCAAACTCTGAAAGGATGAGAGCCTACTTGGCTAACCATCCGGACAACATTAGTTTGTTCATGAGGAACTTAATAGGGTCGGCTTTAAATATCAGGGTTATTTGGTGTGAGAGGTAATAATGCCCGAGTTTCTTCATAGTAAAAACCAATGCGAGGCATATCTTTTCGATCTCTGAATAGTTGAATTCAGCCCCTACCAACGTGCGGCTCAGTATAGTGCGTTTTCCTTCTCTTCTTCGTTCTTTTGGGCTAGGAGTGCCCCTAACGAATTATCACCCACCGCGATGTATAGAATCAACGACTTTCCTTTGATTAAAGCGATGAAAACCGGAGACTTCCCGAGCATTTCTTTTAGTGTGTTAAAGGCCTTCTGACAGGCGTCATCCCATTCAACCTGGACGTCCTTCTTGTAAAGGGGAGAGAATGGCTGACATCTTCTAGCCAAATTTGAGATGAATCTCCTTAAATACGCTACTCGACCTTGAAAGCTCTTTAACTGCTTCAAATTCTTTAGCGGTGGCATCTCCTGGATGGCCTTAATCTTCACAGGATCGATCTCTATGCCCTTGTGTCTGACGACGAAGCCCAAAAACTTGTCGGGCGAGACCCCAAACGCACACTTCAATGGATTCATATGGAGACTTTTCTTGCGCAATCGTTGAAGTACTTATCTTAGATGTTCCCTGTGCTGTTCATGATCAGCCGACCTTACAACCAAATCATCTACATAGCATTCGACGTGTTTGTGCATCATATCATGTAACATGACATGCATTGCACGCTGATAGGTTGCCCCTACACTCTTTAACTTAAAGGGCATTACGCGATAATAATATATACCGAGGATTGTGCGGAAGGCTGTAGCTTCTTCGTCTTCCGGGGCCATACGAATCTGCTTGTATCCCGAATACCCGTCCATAAAGGACATCACTGCATATCTTGTAGTACTATCAATCAACAATTCTGGAATGGGAAGAGGAAAATTGTCCTTTGGACATGCTTCATTAAGATTCCAGAAGTCGACAGAAACTCGAATCTGTCCACTCTTGTTTTTTACTGGTATGATGTTTGAGATCCACAGTGGATATTTCACCTCTCGGACGAACCCAGCTTAGATTAGCTTCTTGATTTCTTCTTTAATCTTCGGTATAATGTCGGGGTGAAATCGTCGTTGAGGTTTCTTCGCTGACTTCTTTTCTTTCATGATACTTAGCTTATGCATGGCAATCGTTGGACTAAGCCCTGACATTTCTGAATACGTCCAAGTGAAAACATCCTTATTCTCCCTTAGCAATCGTATATATTTCTCCCTTCATCTTCCAGAACGTTTTTGCTCAAGTATGTGTTCTTGGGCTCTTTGAGAGTGCCCAAATTCACTTCTTCAAGTTCATCAATGGTCGGCTGTCCCCCGTCTTCTATTTGCACAGGTGCGACACTTGGCCGGATGATGTCGATGGGATCTTGTGACTGTATTTCCTCCACAAGGCTGATGGTTACCATATTTACTCTTGCTTTAGCTCCCAGACCTTCTCCGTTTCTGTATACTTGCTTATATTCTTCGAACAAAGCTAGTAATCTTTTCTTCATGATTGACTCCCGACCAGAGAACCCCATGTTTCTCATAATCTTTCAGCTAGCTCTATTGTACCTCTTTTCTTCTATCAGCCGAGGTCGGGTGGATATTCTCTCCTCTTCTTCTTCTGATGATGCGGGTCGGCTTGGCCCTGAGTGGAACTAATATCTTTCTGGGTGATATTCCTCGATGTCACAAGGAATTGTTTGGGAGCTCTCGGGAATGGTTTTATTCCTTTTTTATGGGTAGCGGCATGTTGAAACTGGATTTAAGCACACTCATGTGTTGATTCGAGACCAATTCTAGCACAGACTGCCCTGGATGACGTAAATGCTTTGGCACCAAATAAAATTTCTTCGTGGTTGGCTTAGAGTACTTTTCTGAGTGATATTGGGTTCTTTCCTGAGTGACAGGCTGACGTTCATTCTTCTGTTCGAGTCTTTCGATTTGAGGTCATACCTCTTGCCCTTTCTTCATTACATCGTGCTTCTTGATAACTTTACTATTATCGGTCAGGTTATGATACCATGCATTGGCTAAAAATGACTCAGCCACTGTATATGGCTTCGGGTCTGTTGCTACCCTGTATTGGATCCCATTCCTATTGTATTTGAAACACTGATAATACGTCGAAGGGATAACACTATTTTGATGGAGCCATGGTCTTCCTAGTAGAAGATTATATGTTATTACTGCATCGATCACCTGACATGTTACCTTTGTCCTCAATTCTTCGATTTCTAACATCACCTTGATTGCCCTGAGGGTACGTTGGATGTCTCCATTGAACCCTTGGATGACCATAATGCTTAGGCATAACGCCGATTGTCTATATCTTAGTTGCTGTAACGTCTTTAGTGGCATGATGTTTACAGTAGATTCGTCATCTAACATACACCTCTTAACCTCTGTGTCTCTAATCATTCCTATCACCATCAATGGACGGTTGTGATTTGTTAATTCGATTATGCAATCTTCTTTTGAGAAAGTGATTGTTCAGGAGTGATCAATCTGCATAACCTATTACACCTGTGTGTACCCTTCCCAAAATTTATCTGGGTCGCTCATTTCTGTTCCTATCTCTATCATCATAACCTCTTTGATCTCGCTATCAAGTAGAGCGTTAATCAGCATTTCTCTGTATACATTTGAAAGACATAAGGCATCATATATACTCAATCGGGTAGGGACTTTCTGCAGATGTGACACAATGTCGTATGCCACTGATATTGTTTCTGGTCTTGGACTTGGCTGACTGGGCGTGGCTTTGGCAACTTTTTCCTTCAGCTTCTACATGCGGGGTCTTTCCTGTGGCCTATCAGGTACAACATCGTCTTGCATCGGATCATTTGATCTCGGAGAAGTGCGCTCTAGCATCTGCTTACTTGATCGTAAGATGACGGCATCGACTTCTTCTTCTGCGGCTGACTGTGAAATGCCTTCCTGTGGTGGTCGTTCCACGAATGATACCATCGCACAACATGCCGTGATCATCATGGATCGTCTCTGCCCTTGTACTGTTTCTTTCTTTCTTCTTCCTTTGTTCTTCCTTCGGTTAATGAGCCTTCGTCTATTCTCAAGCCTTTTCTTACTACTGACTAGGGTCCATAGTTCTTCAGGTTCGGGGAATGGAGTTGGCCAACTGGTACTCTTACCAATAGGGGTTGCTGAGATTGCCCTAGATGTTTCCTTTGTCGTCTTGGGTATTTTCATGGTGATGACTCCTTGGTTGGTTAGGCCTTGTACCCTTCCTTTTAGGGAGAAAAAAATCCTTTATCTTATGGCTGACGCATCGATGATATCTGCAATATTTGGGATCATTCACTCGTCTAACTTCATGGGGATGGACAGGCTCCGGTAGACGTATTAAGGCTTCTTCGATTAGCTGTTCCATAATAGGAACTAGGTTGGCCATATCAAACGTGTAAGGACCATTGGATTTATCCCTTTCAGCTATGGAAACTCGTCGGGGTACATAGGGCCTCTTACCCTTATCTTATACAACCGTTGTCTTCGTTTCTGGCTTATGGTCTGTAATAGGGCATTTTCAGTCTTTCTAGTCTCTGCCCTTATCAACCTGATGAGTCTCTACTATCCTTCCTATTTCTCTTTTCTATCTTTCAGGCCTGAAGTTCACTCGGGAGGCCGCTTCTTCCAGCAAGCGTGCTTTTGTCGCCAAATCACGGAAAGAATGGAAGGTGCATGTTGCCTGGCAATCCGTATGAGATCATCGGGTCCAGGGCCCTCAAGCACATTTTCATCTGCTCTCCCTCACTTGGCAATTCACAGCACTGGGCTGCCATAGTCCCCTACCGGTTAATGAATTTCTCGACTGATTCCCCTTGTCTCTGTCTGACCAATGTTAGGTCTGTTAGTGAAATTTCTCTCTCTGTAGCGAAGAACTTCGAAATGAAGCTATCTTACATATGTTCCCACGTCATTATGAATCCAGCCGGCAATGACATATACCACTGAAAAGCCTTTCCTGTCAAGGTTGATCCGAATAATCGCATGCAATACTGCGGCACTGTAGACCAGTTACCTAACGTCATCAAGAAGTGGGTGATGTGTTCTTCCAGCGATCCTCGGCCATCGAACTTTTCAAAGTCCAAACACCTGAAATTAACCGGGAATGGTATCTCTTCTTGTTGAACCTCCAATTTATACATTTGCCAACCCATTACATCACATTATATGCATGGTTTTCATGTTTAAAAGGCTCATCTAATGCATGTTTTGTGATTGTAGGAATGAGAGTGAACTTCACCCAATTGGAGACCAAAAGACCATGTTTAGGAGCCTTTGATGAAGGTCCAAGGTGGACCAAAGAAAGAAGAAAGCAAAGAGAGAGGAAGGAGAGAAGAAAAGAAAGAACAAAAACTGCAAAAACTGGGTACGACCGGTCAAGACCGGTCGGCTACACTCCCTGGACACCTGCCAGACAGGTCTAGACCAGTCAAGACCAGTCGGCCAGCCTGTCCGACCGGTCAAGACCGGTCGGCCATACAATTTTTCACTTTCAGATTTCAGGCAGCAAGCTATTCCCGTGTTTGATTTTTTGGACCAGTTTTCTGGGCCCATCTTGATGATATTTGGAAATCCAACACATTCATGTCGAAGAGGAGCTCGACGCCGAAATAACCCAAGTGGTTTCATGTCGATCGGAGCTACGGATTGACCGTGGTGGCCAAAACAATACGAACTGTCCAGAAAGTTTCAGATTTCGCTGTTCAACTCTGGGCCGGTCCAGGTGACCCATCATTGATGATATGAAGAATCTACTTGGACCATCTTTTAGATCACATCCATATGTGAATAATCACAAAAGTTTCAGATCAAAAGGATGTGTGGTTTGATCATACCGGTTGAAGAAAGATGGACCATCCAGAAAGATCCAACTGCGCAGAGTTTATAAAAGCCCTAAGTGTTCTAATTTTCGGACCACATTCTGGGATTGTTTTGGACAATCTAATCCATCTATCGTGTAGAAGAGGAAGTGTTCTACCAATGTTCAAAATTTGGGATCAATCCGACATCTGTACACTCTGGAGCGTTGAAAGCAAGATGACTGGTTCTGAAGGTACCCGAAGTGCGTGATTTTGAGAGGCGGTCGGTGATCTGATTGGTGGGCCCATTCAGAAGATAATCTTGGAAATCTAAATCATCTATGAGGAAGATCACATTACAAGGAAGCTACAAATCAAATTTGAAGGCAATCCGACCATTGGTTAAGCCGTACCAAGCGAAACAAATTCTGCTATGTTGCTGTACTATTGCTGCACTATAAAAGGAGGTGCTCTCTTCTATTCCAAATCAAGCAAGGACGTGGGAAGCAAGGAGTTCAAGTCCCAGGAGGCTACCTAGCCTCCTATAGCTAGTTTTTCTTCCTTTTCTTAGTTCTAGTTCTAGTTTTAATATGCTTTTCCTTAGCTAACCTCTTAGCTAGAGCTAGAGGTGAAATTTGTAGTTGGTTCCAATGCTTTAATTCTTTTATTTTAAGTACCCTTTTCTTAATTTTGGATTTTGAAGTTCTAGTTTGAATAAAGTTTGGTTTTTTAGAAGTTTTGTGAGAGTTTGTGTGCTCCGGACATGAGTTCCTTGCAATTCTCTGAGATTACCATGATTGGGTTGTTTGAATTCGAATTGTAGTAACCCTTGAGCATGCCATAGTCCATAAGCATGGCTGTTACTCCGAAGGCTACAAGTTCAAGTTCTATGTGCTTCATTAGAACTAGAAATCTGATTTCCAGATTTAAGTGGGACTGTTTGTGCTTAAATGTTACATCTTCCAATTAGATGAGAGATAGGACTTTGATTCTAATTGTGTTGTACTTAGATGAATGGATTGGCATTGGACTACTACAAGTGGATCCTTGATGCTCTAGTTCTTCTTATTTTCAGATTTTCTTATTTCATGTGAAAAACTACTTCCTTAAACTTCTTAGATTCTAGTTATTAGAGTACTTGGAATTGTTTACCTCTTTCCCTGTGGATCGACCTCGGTCTTACCGAGATTTATTACTACATCGCAACCTTACACTTGAGGCGAGCGAACACTTCTACTTCTGACAGGTATGAAACTCGGTATTTATAGCCACCTCTCTTCTCTTTTTCTTTCTCTTGTTGCATCAAATGAGCTATTTTTTGTGATAATTTTTCCCGTGTTATTTACGAGGCTGAGGCAGGCGCATGTTCTATTAGGACAACCCTAGGCTGGATGGGTATTTCGATGTCAGCTGGTCCTTCTGCTGCCCCTTGGGATTCTTCGGTTGACTGCCGCGTGGGAGGGATTATACTTCGAGTAGCATCATGTGTTATTAAAGTCGTAAGGGCTTCTTGGATGGTTCTTAGCCAGTTAGCCGTTTCGTACTAGGCTTGGGCTAATCTATCGATCTGATCTTGAACTGGAGGTAGCTACCTTTCTGCTTCGTAAGGTCCTTCCCCTTCTTCTTCGACCACCTAAACCATGATCACTTGCACTGGCCGGAGTTCCTAAGCTGGCCTTTGTCTTGACTCTAGGGCTACCGCAGGCTTGGAACTCTTCACGGGTGTAATTTCAATCAGCTTCTGTGGTACGCGGACAGCCTTGGACAACGGAGGGAACTGCTTGGTTGTCAAGACAAGTGCTGAAGACTTTGCCAATGCGGTCTGGCTGTTAATGAGAGTTCTCTGCTCGTGCTTTGGCTGCCACTGCCCCTTGATTACGTGGTGAGGTTTTACAATGCTTGTCTTCTTGTATGTATTTACGACAGCCACTTTCTTCCGTTCTTTCTTCTGTCGGCGTGCTTGGACCAGCTACCACTCTGCGTTGGAAGCAGCTGTCATGGTCGTGGTGAAACGGGGAAAGCTAAAGCCCCCGGCGGTAAGGAAGATGCACGAGCTTGTTGTCGAGCATGCCATGTCTTCTGTCTGTGTTAGTATCTTACTAATTTTGTGGCGTCACACACTTATCATAACATTTCATAAACGCAGTCGGGAGTATGAACCCATTGATCGCGGTGCATAAATTGACAGAAATAAGTAAGGATGAGACAAATACATGTGTGATTGTGGAAGTTTGTGGGTTTGAAAACCTTTTATTTAATGTATATTGCCTTAAAGATGAAGAGAAGAACGTTCCAGTTGAGAGTCGCCAGTTTGGCGCCCGAGGGCGCCGAAACATTATGCCTCGCAGTGACTTTCCTACATATACATTTGTGTTTGCAAATGATTAATCTTAGAATGTTTCTATACTCAGAAATAACTAGAGATTCTGGGTTCGATCCCCAGCAGAGTCGTCAATTTGTTAAAAGTAGAAAATGCTCAAGGCAGTTTTCTTGTGTATTATTGCTCTGGGGTTCTAAGTAATGGAAACATTCATAGACGATCACAAGCATTCACAAAAGTACACAAAAGGAGATATCGCAAGGTGAATTTTATTCCAGAGATTCTGAGATCTTGTACATTCCAGGTCATGATCTGGTACAAGTCCTTAATTATATCAAATGATTGATGACCCTCAATTAAAAGGCATAAGACTAGTCAGCAGGGATTATGGTCTTAGAGTTCATAGTCGTAGAAACCTGTGCATGTTTTATTTTGTTATGAACTGATCCATCTTTGCAAGAGTCGGATGTCTATGTCCCATGTTTTGACTGGAGATCCAGGTTGAGACCGTAAGGGGTTTTTTTTAACCGAGGGGTGCGACTCTAGGCTTGCACCCGTTGCTGAAATGGATGACTACGGGAAGATCGATCTGTAGTTGTATGTACCTAAGCAGCCCAACTGGCAGATGCCATTTGGATGGGTAGGGCATCGACTATTTTGAAGACGTCAATCTTTAACAAGCTTCATGTGATAGTTTGAAACTCTTTTTATCTGGTTTATTGTGTTAACCATAGTCCCGTTTATTTAGTCCGGACCTAAATCCGAGTCATACTGTAATAATACATATAAGGATGCTTCATTGGCATGATCCTGGGCATTGACGGTCCTATACGGAGACATTTCGTACATCACTTTATGTCTGATTAGGCATCCTGATATCTGACATTGTTCATGGAAGTACGCACGTGTACGAATATCGAGAATACGGTTGTTAATTATTAAGAATAACGAAAAAGAAACATGATTTAAAGGCTGAAACTTCTATTACGCATGTCTTGGAGGTATACGCAAGCATCCAAGGCATGTGCAGGATTCCTTTTTTAATAAAATGTTTATCTTAAGTGTTTCGAGGTATACACATAGCCATCTGAGGCATGCGCAAGGTGGTTTGAAACTTGCGTAAGGTTCTTTTTCATAAAATGTTTATCTTAAGTCTTTTGAGGTATGCGCATGACCATCCGAGGCATACACAAGGCATTTGAGGCATGTGCAAGGCGGTCTGAAGCATGCGCAAGGACATTTTTGGACTTAGATGATAAAATTAGTCCAATCTGGCATGCGCAAAGGTCTTCACCTAGTACGTCGGAATGACATAACTCCGGTGAGGAATCCGACGATGGGTTTTGGGTTCCGGCGAGGGATCTAGTGAGAGCTTGCGAATGCTTAGGACACTCTAGCACTGATTTCGAGTCAGAATCATCTCTCTCTCTCTCTCTCTCTCTCTCTCTCTCTCTCTCTCTCTCTCGTCATACAGGCGCACTGGAGTATTTATAGGTGAAATCACCCGTCCAACTATCATGTGCATGCATCCCGGGTATGCGCAAGCAGCTTTGGTATGTAGAGAATACGAGATCGATTTTTTATCATGTTCGTGTCTTAAAGATGTGTGCGCATGCCTTGGAGGAGCATGCGCATGCCTGGGATCCTTGCGCATGCCTTAAGTTATCCTTGCACGTGCCTTAGAGGTATGCGCAAGCAGTCAAAAAATGTAATTTTTCTTATTTTCTTCTAATTTAATCCATCATTTTCATGTCTTTTTGGGTTATCTTGTGTGTTTTTCAATGTTATGAACATTTGTGGGCCCAACAGAGTTTTTAGCTAAGAGTTTTGCTTCTAAAGAAATGTTGAGACATCAAATTTGTCCCACTATTTGATGAAGGTTCTTCGAAACAATGCTAGATCATAAAAATGTTCATTTTTTTACTTTAATTTTTCTATATGCTCATTTAAGAATCCATGTGAGTCCGATTTTTGCAAAGTAATTCAAGGTTGAAAGATTGGATCAGGAAGATTGGGATAACAAAGTAATTCATAAGAAATTAACGTCCTCAAGTTTGTACCTGATCCTGTACTACACTCACGGATCTCTATCTTTGGCTTGTATTTCGCCTACTAACATGGGTTAAATTGGTATCTGACCTTGTACCGCACTCATGGATCGTTGTCTCGGGCATGTATTTCGCCCACTCACATGAGGAGTCACTCATTGAACCAAGACTCTTCAACTACAGAAGAAATTATAACAGAAAAGTAATTAAGTGGATGGTCTCTTAACATAATTATACTTGACAAATAATAGTTAAAAATAAAATGATACAATATACTTATTGAGCTCTCTAAGAATTTGTTGCTAATACGTTTCCTCCACCCTGTAAGGAAGGAAATCTTCAACTTGCATAGGAAAAATTGAGAAGGCAATGAAGTCAAATAGTCCACTGCACGTGTTGTGTACCATTAGGGTGTTGTGCAGCTATTCTTCTCCAAGATCCATTGTATACAAAAGTGCATGCCACATGGATGAAACCACTCCTTATTTTTATAACACTAGTCTCTCTACTATGATGAGGAACCTCAGGTAAATATTTTGATCTTGGTTAGAATGTTGTGAGTGTACATGGATATAAATAGTTTCATGACTATCATATCTTTAAGAAGCTTGGCATCGATTGCTATTGGATGCACATCTTGTTCCCTATATCTAGGAATTGTTCTTGAACCCTTTATTAACTCAATATTAAAAACCTTTCCTAAATGGAGATCTCCATGAAAAAATTTGCATGCATTGTCCTCTTAGATTTTTTCATCAAGTCTTTGATGGGAGAGTGTGCGCCTTAAGAAAGTGTTGTATCAACTAAAACAATCTTCTCAGGTCTAATTCAAGTAGTTAGTTCAATACCATTGTCTTTCATATAGGAATTCATCGGTGTCATCTAACCATTTGTATATTTTAAGTAATATAATGACTATACTACCATTTTAACAAACTATGTACATGATATATGGGCTAAATTTGAACTTGAATTTAATTTGAATTTAGTTTGTGTTTGGCTCAAATTTGGCTTTGATTTAAGATATCGTATATGGCGTATCCCAGTGGTCTATGTTAACCTCGTAGTTTAATTCAAAAGATGCTTGTCATACTTCCAATATACATTGCGTCTCTTTTCTTTATATGCTTTTATTCATTTCTTTTCTTCCTTTTTCTTCTACTTCTTTTATTTTATTTTCTTTTAATCTTAATCTTTAAAGGCGGAATTAAATAAAATTTGCTCATAATCAGAAATGATTAGGTCTGAGGCCTCCTTGTCGTGTAGCCTGTAACATCAAAGATAGACTGATTTTGTTTTTGGCATAAATCGTTGACAGGACAGTAGTTAATTCTGATTATCGATCAATTTTTTTTAAAGATGATTAAAATGATTAAGCCCTTAAAAGAAAAATTATTTCGCTCTTCTTCTACATCATCTCCTTCAGGAACCATTAGTACAATATTCATAAAAAATTTGAAAAAATAACATACCAAAATGTAGAAAAAAAAATCTATTCAATATTGGACAATTCTAAAAGTTCCAGTTAAATTTTTTTATAATAATGGATCATTTAAAGAAACTTCAAATTACGTAATAAAAACGGTAGAACAAATAAAATCAATTATAAAAATGAAGAAAATTTACAATTAATTCTAAAAGCCACAATTAAAATCCATGAAAGAAAATATAATTATCTTCATATTGGTTTAATCCAAGTTGCCATAAAACCCCTTATACTCTCCCATCTGAAAATATCTGTCTTAACGTATGTTAGAGACAAACACCATAATTAATTTTCTAACTCTTTACTCAATATGGTAGAAGCCAACTTATATGATGGCCCTGCCTTCTTCAATTATTATCTAAATTTTGCAATATCCCTTACTGATACAAGTGCACATCAAGTCATAACTCTAGGTATTCACACTAAAAGATTTGTCCTAGTACCCCATACTGAACATATAGTTGTAGTATATCGAATATACTATAAAGCTATGAGGTCTGTAGTCCCAAGCATTGTTGCACAGCACGCCAACAACGTTGGTGAACCGAGATCCAATCTCCGGTCTCACCCACAAACGATAAATGGGAAGAAATAATGACTAGAAGTAAAATTCACACAAACAAACAATCCACAAGACAGAGTTTACATGGAAAACCCCAACAAGGGTAAAAAACCACGGGTGCAAACTTCCACTATGAAGAAAACGAAGTTACAAGCAATGCACTTACCTATCTTCTCCTATGCTCCCATGCACAGAGATGGCCCTTTTGCTAATCCTCTTGCCTCTTTCTCACCTTGGACGTATAGAAACCCTAATCCTATAACTTAATCCCAGATTACACCCTTTATATAGTAAAACCCGAAATTACAACTCAAAATAGGAAACTCCGCACTTTAGTTCGCGGCTGGTCGGGCGCCCGGTCCAACTCGGTCGGGCGCCCGCCCAATACAACATATGTCCAGCATGTTACAGGCCAAAACAGACCATTACATGGTGCCCGGTCAGTTTGACAGTCGGGCGCCCGATTGTTCACAGAACAGTCCAAAGACGTATGTCTCAAACACATGAATATCGGGCGCCCGGTCAATAAACCTTCCGGGCGCCCGACCACATGTTGATGTGATTGGATCCACATCTCAACCATCTCCCACTTGGAGACACATCACCATATTCCTTCATCTTCTACATCCAGAGTGCACCACCTCCCCGTCTTCAAGCTTGAAGACCAATCAAAGCTGAACAGAGCTTCAGCTTCTCCCGTGTGACCGCCTTAGTTAACATATCTGCAGGATTCTCACTTGTATGAATCTTCTCCAAAGTAATCGATCAATCTTCCAGTAACAAACGTATGAAGTGATATCTGATGTCAATATGCTTGGTCCTCGAATGAAAGCTTGAATTCTCAGCCAAGTGTATTGCACTCTGACTATCACTGTACAGCTTGCAATCTGCTTGCTTCTTCCCCAACTCTTCCACACGCTTCTGTAGCTGCAACATATTCTGCTTCCGTTGTACTGATGGATACTATCTTCTGTAACTGAGAGACTCAACTGACTGTAGCACTACCCAGGGTAAAGACATACTCTGTTGTGCTCCTTCTGCTGTCAATATCCCCTGTCAAATCTAAGTTGACGTAGCCTTGTAGCTTGATTTCCGATCCTCCATAACACAGCCCTACATCCACTGTACCTACTAAGTATCTGAAGATCCACTTCACAGCTTCCCAATGTTCCTTCCCGGGGTTGTTCATGAACCTGCTAACAACTCCCACTGCTTGAGCAATATCTGGCCTCGTGCTAACCATAGCATACATGAGGCTCCCTATAGCTGAAGCATAAGGGACTTTAGCCATACAGTCCGGTTCCTCTTGCGTCTTAGCTCCTTGCTCCTTAGAAAGCTTGAAGTGGTTAGCTAATGGAGTGCTAACTGGCTTAGCATCTCCCATACTGAATCGATCAAGTACTTTGGCTATATACTCTTCCTGTGACAAAACTAGCTTCTTATTTTCTCTGTCACGCTTTATCCTCATGCCTAGGATTTGTTTTGCAGCTCCTAAATCCTTCATGGCAAACTCTCTAGACATTTGTCTTTTGAGATCTGAGATGTTCTTCATGCTTGATCCGACCACAAACATATCATCAACATACAGAAGAAGAATGATGTATGACATATCAAACTTCTTCAAGTAACAACAGTGGTCTGTGAAATTGCGGTTTCACCGCTTGTAGAGATACTTGGAGATATGTCTAAGGACCTAGAGGGGGTGATATGGACCTTTTTCAAATTCTTTTCGCCTACTTATGCAATTCAATAAAATAAGCTTTGTAAGCAAGAACACCTCGGCTTCCAAGCCTTGGTGGGTCCAATCAAATAGACTAGCAAGGATTAATCAATAATCAAACCTAGTCTAAGCATGCATAGGTAAGAAAATGATACAACTAATTAAGCTACTAACCTATGCACCTTGTGTAGACTTATGAGATTGGATCAATGAGCTCAAGTCTACACAAGTAGTGAAGGTACATCTTGTGCAAGGATGCCTAAAAAGTGCCTAGCATGCATTCATATCAATCATTCATAATTAAGCAATTAAACTAACAATGCAGAGATATCAATGTGCTCAATAACAATCACAAACACAAGGATGTATAGTGGTTCGACTACGTGTCTACTCCACTCCCGGTTCAAGTACTCAACCCCTTTGAGCACACCGGCATTCACTATCGGAGGTTTTAAATGAGGTTCACCTCTCAACCTTTACACGGAGGTTTTATCGGTTCACCTCTCAACCGTATCCGGAGTTTTAGACATAGGCTAACTCTCAACCTTATCGCACGTTTACTCCCGTGTCGGAGGCTCCCCCTTGGAGACTTAGTTTAGGCCCGGCTGACGGGCCAAGGAACGGCTAACGTCCCTAAGGCGAGTTGACAAACAAACTCTAAAATGGACTCTCAAATGAGACAACTTACTTGTCGGATGAGCCCCTTGTTTAGCGCCGGATTGGGTTGCTTGATCTCCGCTCTCCCGTGCTTCAATCAGCTTCCCTTTGCTCCCTCGATCGTGCCGCCGTTGCGTTGCCAATGCCTCAGCCACATTCGATCAAACACCTTGCATGCGATGCCTTGAAATGCCCAAGGTGCTAGGAGGATGGGTGAATCTCATACATGGGATGTGTAGGTTGTTCCAACTAGGAGATTCACCTAGAGAGTCTTCTAGAGGTCTTGGACAAAGGATATACCTATGTGGAATAGTGTCACACCTCTAGATTTGAGAGAGGAATCAAGTCATCTCTTGATAGCATTTGAATGCCCATACTTGTGTTTGAAGCACAAGGGATATGACTTGAAAACCTCCTCTATGATGCCCCAAAGGATGTACAAATGATGTGGGTAAAGGGCTCTCTAAAACCTCTCTCATATTGCCCAAGAGTGGAGCACCATATATATAGAAAAGAGGGCTCCAACGGCTCTAAAACGGGCAGAAAACGGTCATAAACGACCTGACCCGACCGGTCACGACCGGTCGGACACCCCTGCTGAAGGTAGACAACAAATGCACAGGGCCAATACACTGGCCGACCGGTCATGACCGGTCGGACCCTCTTGCTGGACAGCCTCAAACCACAGGGGCCGACCGGTCATGACCGGTCGGCGTCCTTTGCTGGACGTGGGAGCCAAAAACCTGGCCGACCGGTCATGACCGGTCGGCCCACCTAGCTGTATCCCTCCACTTGTGAAGGCCGACCGGTCTTGACCGGTCGGCTGCCCTTTGTAAAAGCAGCAGGGATGCTGGCCGACCGGTCTTGACCGGTCGGACCAGCCTGGGTCCCCTCTTCAACAAACTGAGTTCCTTTTTCTTCAGCCTGTATATGAAGTCCTAGGTAGGGATGATCAAATGTGACACCTAGGGCCTATCTATGATGCCTAAAGGGTTCTAAATATGGTCAAGGTCATCAAGGATACAAAGGGGTTAGGTTTTGGTCGAGGTTAAGGCACCAAGGCATCTCATATACCTGAATCTTCTTCCTTGATGCGGCTGGACGTCTTGAGTCTTCGTTCTTCGTCTTCTTTGGGCTCAACCGACTCTAGACTCACTGCTGTAAGTGATTGACAAACAAGGTGCACTAGTATGCCACGGAAAAGTGCACTAACAATCTCCCCCTTTGTCAATTACTTACAAAAACTTAACCTACCAAAACAAATTACATGAACAAGAGATTACATTAATAAAACATAAAATACAGGACTCTTGACATGCCTAAACTAAGCTGCTCCTCTTCAGTTTGCTCCCCCACAACCTGTCAATCCCTGCATCACAAAACATAGCAAACTAGTTTTGGTGGGATTTGAACATTCTCCCCCTTTTTGTTAGCAATTGACAAACTATTCTCTCCCCCTTAATGATATACCAATAAGGTTAAGGTAAGAGAAGATAGTGTGTCGCAGTTATAACTATAAGCACATGCTAAAACGGAGAGTATAGGGTGCATGAATCATAAATACATGGAGCAAGCTAAGAAACATGATTAACAAGAAATGTGACTATTCAGGCAAGATTAATCATGCAATTGGTCAAGGATATACATTTGCAATGAAGCACAAAGGGCTTATAGCCCAATCAACCATCCTCCCCTAATGGTATATCAAGACCAATACTAAGCAAAGATTAGCATACATGAAGCATAAAACTCAAGATGGTTAGCTAATCTAAGCAGGATGATAATCTAGCAAGCAAATGTATCAATAAAAGCAAAGCTAAATCATCAAAATTTGGGCGAATGAGGCTGGAATCCTCTGATTTGCCCATTAAAACATAAATGAGGCTGAAATCCTCAGATTTACCAATAAAAGCATAACTAACTACCCTCTCTAACCATGTTCAGTTTAAAAAGCCAAAGGGTAGCAAAAAATTCCACAACACCCTCATAAAATGTAGCATGAGGTGAGGGGTTGGGAACTCTACCTTCACTTAGAAGGGATAGCGGTTGGGATCCCCTCTTAGATAATCTGGTAAAGGGGTCGTGATGGAGGCCGAGAGAGCAAGATCATTATGTTGGCTCTCATCATCAGATTCGGACTCCTCCGTATCATCCCAAGTGGCAGCCATTGCCTTTTTACCTTTTGGTTTAGGCCCTTCCGGACATTCCGGGGCAATATGGCCACGACGACCGCAACCGTAACAACGGACGGATGAAGGTATGGATGATTTTCCTATACGTTTATCACCCTTCTTGTCCTTCTTGTCACGGCTATTCCCTCTATCAAATTTGAGGAATCTCTTAAATTTTTTGTTCAATTGTTCTTCCTCATCATCCTCATCATCGCTATCATCCTCCGTCTCACTTTTGATTTTCTTGTGTCTGTGAGAGGACTTGAAGGCGATGTTTTTCCTTCTAGAGGGGGCTTTAAAGCCTAGCTCAAAGGTTTGTAGGGAACCTATGAGTTCTTCAACTTTCATTGTGTTTAGATCCCTACACTCTTCAATGGTGGTGACTTTAGAAGAGAACCGTTCCGGAAGCGATCTCAGAATTTTCCTACAAAGCCTATGTTCCGGAACCGGATCCCCTAAGCCCCACATATCATTTGTGATTTTGTTCAGTTTGGTATAAAATTCAGTAAACGTTTCATCCTCCTCCATAATAATATTTTCAAATAGAGTGGAGAGGCGTTGGAGTTTAGAATTTTTAACAACATTTGTACCTTCATGGGTAACTTCAAGAATATCCCATGCTTGTTTACTGGTAGTGCAGTTTTGGATCCGACCAAATTCTTCTCTTGATACTGAACAAAATATGGCATTCAGGCCTTTGGCATTATTAATACGTTGAGCTTTTTCATGAGCAGTCCACAATGCCTTGTCTTTTGGCCTGAGAACATCCGGCTCACCTTCCTTAGAAATAGTGATCATTGGGGGTTCATATCCAAAATCAACCATGTCCCTCACATCCGAATCAATGGATTCCAAGAAGATGCGCATTCGGGCTTTCCAATATGGATAATTTGACCCATCAAAGAAAGGAGGCTTAGAGACGGATGAAGAGTCCTCTCTAGACATATTTTCAAGTTTCTCTTTAGGATCTATCTCTAGGCAATTAAGCCCTTAAAGAGGAACCCGCTCTGATACCAATTGAAATTGCGGTTTCACCGCTTGTAGAGATACTTGGAGATATGTCTAAGGACCTAGAGGGGGTGATATGGACCTTTTTCAAATTCTTTTCGCCTACTTATGCAATTCAATAAAATAAGCTTTGTAAGCAAGAACACCTCGGCTTCCAAGCCTTGGTGGGTCCAATCAAATAGACTAGCAAGGATTAATCAATAATCAAACCTAGTCTAAGCATGCATAGGTAAGAAAATGATACAACTAATTAAGCTACTAACCTATGCACCTTGTGTAGACTTATGAGATTGGATCAATGAGCTCAAGTCTACACAAGTAGTGAAGGTACATCTTGTGCAAGGATGCCTAAAAAGTGCCTAGCATGCATTCATATCAATCATTCATAATTAAGCAATTAAACTAACAATGCAGAGATATCAATGTGCTCAATAACAATCACAAACACAAGGATGTATAGTGGTTCGACTACGTGTCTACTCCACTCCCGGTTCAAGTACTCAACCCCTTTGAGCACACCGGCATTCACTATCGGAGGTTTTAAATGAGGTTCACCTCTCAACCTTTACACGGAGGTTTTATCGGTTCACCTCTCAACCGTATCCGGAGTTTTAGACATAGGCTAACTCTCAACCTTATCGCACGTTTACTCCCGTGTCGGAGGCTCCCCCTTGGAGACTTAGTTTAGGCCCGGCTGACGGGCCAAGGAACGGCTAACGTCCCTAAGGCGAGTTGACAAACAAACTCTAAAATGGACTCTCAAATGAGACAACTTACTTGTCGGATGAGCCCCTTGTTTAGCGCCGGATTGGGTTGCTTGATCTCCGCTCTCCCGTGCTTCAATCAGCTTCCCTTTGCTCCCTCGATCGTGCCGCCGTTGCGTTGCCAATGCCTCAGCCACATTCGATCAAACACCTTGCATGCGATGCCTTGAAATGCCCAAGGTGCTAGGAGGATGGGTGAATCTCATACATGGGATGTGTAGGTTGTTCCAACTAGGAGATTCACCTAGAGAGTCTTCTAGAGGTCTTGGACAAAGGATATACCTATGTGGAATAGTGTCACACCTCTAGATTTGAGAGAGGAATCAAGTCATCTCTTGATAGCATTTGAATGCCCATACTTGTGTTTGAAGCACAAGGGATATGACTTGAAAACCTCCTCTATGATGCCCCAAAGGATGTACAAATGATGTGGGTAAAGGGCTCTCTAAAACCTCTCTCATATTGCCCAAGAGTGGAGCACCATATATATAGAAAAGAGGGCTCCAACGGCTCTAAAACGGGCAGAAAACGGTCATAAACGACCTGACCCGACCGGTCACGACCGGTCGGACACCCCTGCTGAAGGTAGACAACAAATGCACAGGGCCAATACACTGGCCGACCGGTCATGACCGGTCGGACCCTCTTGCTGGACAGCCTCAAACCACAGGGGCCGACCGGTCATGACCGGTCGGCGTCCTTTGCTGGACGTGGGAGCCAAAAACCTGGCCGACCGGTCATGACCGGTCGGCCCACCTAGCTGTATCCCTCCACTTGTGAAGGCCGACCGGTCTTGACCGGTCGGCTGCCCTTTGTAAAAGCAGCAGGGATGCTGGCCGACCGGTCTTGACCGGTCGGACCAGCCTGGGTCCCCTCTTCAACAAACTGAGTTCCTTTTTCTTCAGCCTGTATATGAAGTCCTAGGTAGGGATGATCAAATGTGACACCTAGGGCCTATCTATGATGCCTAAAGGGTTCTAAATATGGTCAAGGTCATCAAGGATACAAAGGGGTTAGGTTTTGGTCGAGGTTAAGGCACCAAGGCATCTCATATACCTGAATCTTCTTCCTTGATGCGGCTGGACGTCTTGAGTCTTCGTTCTTCGTCTTCTTTGGGCTCAACCGACTCTAGACTCACTGCTGTAAGTGATTGACAAACAAGGTGCACTAGTATGCCACGGAAAAGTGCACTAACAGTCTGCATGACATCTCCTGTACCTGTGTTCCCGACATGAAACTGTTGAACTTCTTATACCACTGCCTTGGGGTCTGCTTCAGGCCATATAGACTCTTCTTCAATCTACACACCTTGTTCTCCTTTCCTGGTGCCACGTATCCTGTCGGCTGATGCATGTATAGCTCTTCTTCAAGGTCTCCATGAAGAAAGATTGTTTTAACATCTAGCTGCTCTAGATGTAAGTCCTCTGTAGCCACTATACTCAAGACCATGCGAATCGTAAACATCTTCACCACAGGTGAGAATATTTCTGTGAAATCGATACTTGCCTTTTGTTGAAACCCTTTTACAACCAGTCTAGCCTTGTACCGTTTCGAACTATCGTGCTCCTCCTTCAGTCTGTAAACCCACTTGTTATGAAGATCTTTCTTATCCTTAGGTAGAGTGACTAGCTCCCACGTATGATTGGACTCAAGAGAATCCATCTCATCATCCATGGCCTACTCCCACTTAACCCGCATATCTGGCCGTAATGCCTCTTCAAAACACTATGGTTCACCATTATCTGTCAGCAGTAGATTATGTAAGGAGGGTGAGTATCAGACCTTGGGTCTCCTCTCCCGAGTAGATCTCGTCACAATTGGTGTCTGCGGCTCTACTTCATCATACTCCTGTGCATGCTCATCTTGTGGCACTGTAACACCCGTATCCGGTAACTCTTCTAACTCTACGAATTCCTTCTCATCGGCTTTATTCTGTTTTTGCTACAAGTAGTCCTTATGCATCACTTTTTTTTATTGAAGACTACGTCCTTGCTTCTAATGATTTTTTTGTTCTCGGTATCCTAAAACCGGTAGCCAAAATCATTCTGCCCGTAGCCTATAAACGTGCACATTCTGGACTTCGCATTTAGCTTGTTTCTGTGCTCTGCATCAATGTGAACATAAGAAGTGTAACCAAACACTCTGAGATGTGCAAGGTTTACCTCTTTTCCAGTCCACGTTTCTTCTGGTAGCCCACCATCCAATGGTGTTGAGGGACTTCTATTTATGAGATATACGACAGTATTCACAGCATTTGCCCAAAAGGTCTTGGGCAACCCTACATGTAGCCTCATGCTCCTAACACCCTCAAGGATGGTCCTGTTAATGCGCTCAGCCACACCATTCTGCTGCAGTGTCCCTGGAATCGTTTTCTGATATTTGATCCCATTTACTGCACAATACTCCTCAAATTTCTTATCACAATACTCTCCCCCATTATCCGATTTGAGACACTTCACAGTTTTACCTGTCTCATTTTCTCCCATAATCTTCCACTTCTTAAATACATCAAACACATTCAATTTGTGCTTTAAGAAATAAACTCACAGTTTTCTACTAGCATCATTAATGAAAGAAACAAAATAACGTGAACCACCAAGAGATGATACCTATGCCGGTCCCCACACATCAGTGTGTACAAGCTCCAACAGATGTGTCTTTAAAGAGCGTCCTATCTTCTTGAAGCTCACTCTCTTCTGCTTGCCATACACGCAATCCTCATAGAATTCCAGATCCATTGCTCTCAACCCTGGTGGCTTCCCCTTTGACAATAGCACTTTCATCCCTTTCTCACTCATATGTCCTAACCTCTAATGCCATAATTGCCCGTTCACTCCAGTTGATGCGACTGTGAGTGAATTATACGATCCAGAAGTCACATACAAAGTACCTTCATTCTTGCCTCGAGATGTTACCAAGGTACCTTTTGTGACCTTCCATGCATCGCTCGTGAATGTTTTCACATATCCGGTATCGGCCAACTGCCCCACTAAGATCAAATTCAGTGTCAAACTCGGTACATGTCTGACATCCTTCAACTTCAAGACCATTCTGTCTTTCTGACTTAAATGAACGTATCCCTTACTAACAATACTGCATGTCTCATCATCACCCAGATAGACTCTTTCGAAGTCACCTGACACATAATCACGAAGAACTTCTTTTGACGAAGTGGCATGAAACGAAGCACCTGAGTCTACAACCCAAGACTCATTCCGCGCATCAAGAGATAAGATCAACACCTTTATGTCACTCTCCTCAGATAGATTCACTGAATCCTTCCCACATTGAGAGCTTCCTTCTTATTTCTTAAGCGCCCTGCAATCACACTTCATATGACCCTTTTTCCAGTAATGCTAACACCCGTCCTTGTCTTTCGGTCCATTGGACTTATTCCTCAACTTAGAATGACCGTGTTTATTGCTTCCTTTGTTCAAAGATCTTCATCTTCCTTCAACATTAGAGCATTCCCTGAATCCCCTAAAGCTCCCGGTGCCTTCTTTTTAGATTCTTCGCTTGGAATTAGACAGGCCACATCATTGAGTTTCAACTTTGTAGACCCTGAGGAATTGCTCACGGCAATCACCAAACTATCCCAACTATCTAGCAAACTGGACAAGATCAATAGTGCCCTGACCTCATCATCAAAAGTGATGCCAACGGATTCCAATTGGCTCGTGATTGTATTGAACTCGTTTAGATGTTCAGCCACGCTCCCACCATGTGACATCTTCATGTTGAATAGCCGTTTCATAAGATGAACCTTATTGGACGCCGAGGGTTTTTCATACATCCTAGTCAAAGCCTGCATTAATTCTTTTCTGGTCTTTACCTTGGATATATTGACGGCGACGCTCTTAGACAAAGAGAGTCAGATCGTTCTTAAGGCCTTCCGATCCATTAAAGCCCATTCATCATCCGTCATCTTCTCTGGTTTCTTTTCTTTTCCTTCTAGAGGAATATAGAGGTCCTTCTAATATAGATAATCCTCCATTTGCATCTTCCAGAAGGCAAACTTTGAACCATCAAACTTCTCAATTCTAGTTTTCTCTTCTTCCGTCATCGCTCCGACTTGAACTAAACCAATAGCTCTGATACTAGTTGTTGCGCAGCACGCCAACAACGCCGGTGAATCGAGATCCAATCTCCGGTCTCACCCACAAACGATAAACAGGAAGAAATAATAACTAGAAGTAGAATTCACACAAACCAATAATCCACAAGACAGAATTTACGTGGAAAAACCCCAACAAGGGTAAAAAACCATGGGTGCAAATTTCCACTATGAAGAAAACGAAGTTACAAGCAATACACTTACCTTCTCCTATGCTCCATGCACAGAGGTGGCCCTTTTACTAATCCTCTTGCCTCTTTCTCACCTTGGATGTATAGAAACCTTAATCCCATAGCCTAATCCTGGATTACACCCCTTTATATAGTAAAACCTGAAATTACAACTTAAAATAGGAAACTCTGCACTTTAGTTCGCAGCTGGTCGGGCGCTTGCCCAATACAACATATGTCAAGTGAGCTACAGGCCAAAACAGACCATTATCGGGCGCCCGATCAATTTGACTGTCGACGCCCGACTGTTCATAGAAAATCCAAAGACGTATGTCTCAAACACATGAATATCAGGCGCCTGTTCGATAGACCGTCCGGGTGCCCGACCACATATTGGTGTGATTAGATCCACATCTCAATAAGCATAGCATATACTCAAGAAACAAAAGGTGTGACAATATTATTCTTGGCTAATACTCAAAATAGGGTATGTGTATAGGAATTGGTGCCACAACTGGTTGTTCGTTGGGCACTTCAAGCCTTTGGTGACCATTATGGGGCATAGGCGGCATGTAGGGTTGCCGTCTTATGTGAGCTGCTATGCAATTAGAGCATGACCGAAGGTTGCCCTATGAGCCCTTGCACCCTGCTTTGCCATTAATAGAAGGCATGCATATCCTGGGTTGATCCCCGTGGGTACACGGCCCTCTAGGCTCCATTGTAGTAGGCTAATCCATACTGAGGTTGCCCCCAACGTGAGTCGATCGTTAGGCCATACAATAACGACACCTCGACTGTCTGGCCAATAGGGTTACTTGTTCCGACTGGGGTGTGATTCCCAAAAACATTATAACTTTATTAGTTGAGGCTCTCTGGCTGGTTAAAGTCACGGTTGTTTTGCTCTTCCTCTACCACCAAGGAGGGTAGTAGAGGTCCACCTTGTGACTCATTTTGGCCATCTCTATTTGAGAGCTCAACTAGTGGTTCTACCTCATGTCCATCAGAATGGAGAATGGGAGAACGTCTTTCAAGCGCCTCGAGTCCCCGGGATGACACTTAGTGTTTCTTTCGCTTCTTTCTACTCGTGATTCAACATCCCTAGTGATTTTTGCATGCATTCTATATATGTTCGAGGAATGTAGCAAAGTTAAATGGGGTATGCTGGGAGGATGTTCCTACGTCAACATCGACCACAAGCTTATAATGCTGAGTCGAGTCTTGTTGTTCCTTTGCAACATCGGTCATGGAGCTAGTCTTCTTCGATTTTGGTGGCATCTCGTCTTAACTAAGAAATACTCACACCACGGCCACTCGTGTGACCGGGGGCCTGGATTGGAAGTACGTGTGCATGTATGATTGTGCAGGCGTGCTAGAGTCTACTCGACTCAAGGATATTGACTAAATTGGTTGGTATCCCTGCGCGAGACAGATAAATTGGAGACTAGATTAGAACCCATAGTCCTCTCGATCACTGACTGATTTATAAGTGCATGCCGAGCAAGGAAAAGGGGTTAACCCTCATGAATGAGTTCTTTTTGCCTTGTACCATTGATTGTGGAATCGACTGGTTAAGGACTTTTTATTTACTAGTGCTTTAACATGGTATTCCTCAATTAGAGTAAAAGATCTACGCATGAAAGAGTAAGACCAGCATAAATATGATTGTTTTTATTAATATAATGGCCATGTTACAACTGTTATTTTTGCACTCCTAATATTGAAGTGAAAAAAGAAAGATAAATACCTAATGTGCAGATCGGAACAGACGATCAAGGCGGGTGGTCAGAAGGATATGATGGGGGTATAAACAATTGAATCGAAACTCAAATGGACATAGAGATCTGACAACTTATGGTTGTAGATATTTAATCTACTCTTAAGATAAACGTATTACAACGGGAGTCATTGGGCAGTAGTGAACTAGGCTATGAAAAGTAAAATAGGCATGAAAATAAAGTAGACATGTAGATAGATGTCTTTGACGTGGGGTCTCGAGCTCTTCTTTAGATGTTCCTTTTATAGTTTTCTCAAGGCGGTTGAAGCCCTTCGCTAGGCTTATGAGTTCTTCGGGATTCTTCGTGTGGACTTTCTGGATATGTAACTAGAGCTATACACAAGCTGAGCCAAACCGAGTTTGACCCAAGTTTGGTTTGGCTTGTTTATCTGACACCCCTCGTTGGTGCTTTACACAAGCCCTACTGTTTGAGCTTGGTTTAATCCAGATTATACGGGCTCGAGCTTAGTTTGGTTTGGTCCAAATATCCAAGCCGAGCCAAGTTCGAATAGGGGTTAGCATGTTTTTTTTTTCACATTTTTTTTTGTTAAATAAACAATATACATAATATGAATTATCCACGCCGTCATGTATATGTATTATCCATGCCATCCATCCATTTTTACATATCATTTTAGGACATGATCTATAATTGAATCATATCCAAAGCTCAAGTGGACCTAACCACGAGAAACGGTTGGCATCTCCATGCCGTCACGTGTATGTATTATCTATGCTGTCCATCCATTTTTACATATCATTTTAGCACCTGATCTTAAAATTGAATCACATCCAAAGCTCGAGTGGATCACATTACAGGAAATAGTGTGCAAACAATCTACGAGCCAAATCAAGCCGAATCAAACTTAGTTGAATCAAGACAAGCTTCGAGCTGAGCCAAGCCGGTATTACCCTGGGTTGAGCTTGTTTGTTTTTTTAAACGAGCTCGACTCCGAGGCTTGGTTTGATTTAAACTTCTATTCGAACCAATCTAAGCTGAGCTTTCTCAAACCAATCCAAGCCAAGCTTTCGAGCTGGCTTGGTTTGTATCTAGCTCTATATGCAACCTTATCATTGACAATCCTGGAAGCTCCTAACTAGGAAGGTCTTCGAAATGCTAGTGGTGGCTGGGTCTCAAATTTCCATTCCTTACGCAGGTTCTCTCCTATAGAACTCTCTTGGTTTGTTCAAGGGAGCATCCTTCACTTAATCGCAGCTGTCTATTGTAGGGATCTGATGTAGATCACCAAGTTCTTGACAGATATGAATTTAACACTAGATATCGATTAAAGATGATCTGGGAACTCTCCAATTCTCTTGATTTTGAATGGGTCATGGTTGCAGATCCAACCCGGACGATGTATCCATTTCACCTGATCATGGCCCAATCTAAGGCTGTGTTCATTTGGAGATTGGCTTAATACGTGGATCTTTAGAATCTTCTAGATTACCGCTAGCGCTTCGAATGTCTCTGGGGAAATCTCCCACTTTGGAAGGATTGTAAGAGACTGCCTTCCAGATGAAACCATATCTAGTTGTGAGATAAGATACGCTCACCTGGCGAGTCTCTTTTATAACTGTGCTAGGTACATTTCTTATTTAATGGGCACGTTAATCATGACTATGTGGCGTGTGACGATTCATTCCCTAAAGGGTTTGATAAGAGTATGTACTATTGCAATAATGATAGAATGCATAACGTCGAAGGAAAATCGGACGTAGATCTCCCTTGGGTGTGAGTATGATTCTGACGGTGCCAAACATGCCGTGTTTCCACATAGTGTTTTCTTATTGGCCAACATTAGGGTGCCAAAAATGAGTGTAAACACATTATATCCGTGCCTTTCACCGTTTGGAGAACTTATTTTAGGGCATGATCAGCATATCCAAATCTCAGGTATACCATAATACCGGGGTAATCACCATTAAAAATTTCTCGTCTGCCGGAAAGGTTTTGGATCAAGCTGATATTTGCGTGTAATCTTTTCATCCACGTCTTTTTAACTTTATCAGCAGGTTGGATGGCAAATACACATTCCGGGGCTTCCATGAAGTTTTTAGTGGTGGGGATTTAATCACGACTGTTACCTGTAGTATGGTACACCTATGGTTTGGATCTGCTTCATGTTTGGAGATCATAGCTGTGAAAATGGATGGACGGTGTGGATGTAAGTCACATACATCACAGTGGGCCCCACAGTTAGGGATCCACTTCGCCTCCCCTGACAGGACCGTCGTCCGTCTCTAGCTAGTTAGTGGTGGCGGTGGCACCCAATCAGCGCCCGAAGCAATTCGCGTAAAACGGGTCGGATGGCATAGGAACGCTACGGCGGGTCTCACGCTAATTGCACGTGCGACGGCCTTTATCAATTGCCGTGAACTCACGGGAGTCGAGACCTATATATATATGCTTTCCCTTCAGCCTCTTCCTTTTCCTTCGTTATCTCCTCAACCCATCTCTCGCTCTGGTTTTAGGGTTTCTATTCCCTCTTCTCGTATATTCTAGGGCTAGGAGGTTTTTCTCCAATATGATGCAACCTCCTGCAGGCGTCGCTCCTCCTTCCATGGATCAGCAGCAGCACCAGCACCATCAGCCACCTCAGCAGCACGTGCAGTATCACCAGCAGCCACAGCCACAGCAACAGCAGTGGATGATGCCGCCTCCACCGCAGGCACATTACCCGCAGCCGCCGCAGCCTATGTGGAACCAGCCTCCGCAACAGGTGCCGCCACAGCAGCCCCAGCCCCAGCAGCAGCTGCCTCCACCACAGTACACGCAGGCGGCACCCCAGCCAGCACCCCAGCCGGCTCCCCAGCCAGCGACCGCTGATGAAATCCGGACGCTTTGGATCGGGGACTTGCAGTATTGGATGGACGAGAGTTATATCCATACCTGTTTTGGTCAAACCGGAGAGGTAACAATCCATCATTTCTTTGAATATCTTGGTTCTGATAGATATATTCATACAAAGAATGATCACATGCACTTTAATGGATCATAAGTAACGGAATTAGGATAAAAAATATTGAGACTAATTGAAGAAACTAAGCATAAAGATGATAATCAGATATGTAAGTATTTGGAGTTGCTCTACGCGGAGTCGCTCCAACCGTTTCTAGGGTCCCATTGCAGGGAATTCATAGAAAATAATTTCTTATTTTCGGAAAATCATAGGATCTTGTCCATACTCAGGACCTTCTATGGTCTATGTATATATATTTATTAGTACATAAGTTTCTATGTGAAAGTCAAACTATCCCCAGTTGGTGCAATCACATTGCTAGTCATATCCAACTACTAATAACAAGTTCCTTCCAACACTAAAAAAAATAAGAAGAAGAAAAAGACCAACTCATGCTTAAACTCCAAACTATACTACAACCCGAGAAAAACTGCGCTGAGTATAACATGCACCATAGCATGCAACTGTAGCAGTATTATAGCCACACTGTAGCACATCACTACAGGATATGATTGCAACAATAAGTTACTGGATATGCCAGTGCATGTGCCAACATGTCATGTGTGGACAGCATAAGTGCTGTCCAAAAGTTGGACTTTGGCCAAATTTTTATCATCAGGTGGTTCACATGTAAACATTTTATCAGGCCTTAATATTGCATTTTTTTAAAGATGACCAATTCATTAAAGTGCCAAAAGAAGTCTACAAAGCGAAGATCAATTGCGGGAGGTGATCTCTTTGTCACTCTGCCATGCTCGGAGGATGCGAAAATGTTAAAAAAGGCAAAGATAAAAAAAAAAACATTTGGGGTGCCTAAGACTAGTGGCACAAACATAAAATCAATAAACTTCCAATCTCTCGACAACATACAAAAGCATGATCACATTAAAGGCAGGCAGCGCCAAAACCCATTTAAAGGCTTATGATAATGTGAACTGGGATTTCGTAGATTATATGCTTGACAGGTTGGGTTTTGGTAGCAAGTGTAGGGGGTGGATGAAACAGTGTATGGCTTTGGCTTCTGATGCAGGATGCCCTAATTATGATGCATGCATATGATCCCATATAATCTAGCGGAATAACAAAGTAATAACAATTAAACTTTAAGTATTCACCATCATAATTTAAGAAGATTTAAAGGAAACATGCAATAATGTGGGCCATCATCACAATCACGTAGTATGGGATTCAAGTATTGCGTGGAATGGATCCGGCGAGGGATGGAGCCTTCCGATCTTGCATGGTTATGATCCAATCGTGCAATGGGATTCACTAGTCCGGGAGATCGAAGGATTTCTCGAATTAGGGAATCGAAAATCTGAAAGATTAGGGTTTTCAATCAATTCTCAAATTTAGGTTGTAGAAAATGTGAAATAATGGGTTAGAAGAAAGAGGAAATCAGAGGAATACCTTAGAAGAATGTTGGAGGGGAAAAGAAGAAGAAAGAAGAAGAAGATTGGAGAAGAAGAGGAAGATCCACAGAGAGAGAGGGAGGAAGGAGGCAGCCAAAGTTGTTTTCATTCAATAATCAAAAGTAAAATTCGTGTTTAGGGCTTTAACCCTTTTAAATAAGCACTGACAAAGAAGAAAAAGACTAAAATACCTCTAATACTTAAGTAAAACAGAGATAAAAAACAGTTCGTGCGGGCATTGGGCACCCGATGAAGGCTAAAAACGTCCAGTGACTAAAACATAAAAACTGATGAATTTTGGGTGCCCGATGACTAGTGGTCGGGCGCCCGAAGACAGTGAAAACTGTCCAGAGAGTTCTACTTCAATTCGGGCGAATTTTGGGCACCTGATGACCAATGGTCGGGCGCCCGACGATGTCCAGTCTTGTCTTCTTCATCCTACACATGTGTCTTCCCATTGTGAGGTTTTTCATGTGCCACATGACATGTGTGGGGTCTTCAATGCTCCTTAATGATCATCTGGCCACAAGGAAGAGGCTTGGGACGCGCGCTTCCTTCATTGATATACCTTGAAGGGCCTGATGTCCTCATCAGCTTCTTTCTCGATTTTAGTCAATGCCCACCCCCCCCCCCCCCCCCCCCCCCCCAAAGGGATTCCTTAAGGCTTTTAGGGGGTTGTGACAAGGGGATCTACTATTGCCTTACATGTTTGTGGTTGTGGTGGAGGCTCTTAGTGGTATGCTTGATAAGGGTGTTGCGAGTGGGTTGTTCAGAAAATTTGATATCCCTGGGGTCGTTAGACAAATTTCTCATCTTTAGTATGCTGATGTCACGTTTCTATTTTGTGAGGCTAAGGACGATTTAGTGGTTAATCTTCGGAAAATTCTTGTTTGTTTCGAAGCGGTTTCGGGGCTGAAAATTAATATGGATAAGTCTGAAATGCTTGGGGTGTATGTTGATGGATCCGATATTATTCTCTTCACTAACATCTTTGGATGTAAGATTAGAGCCTTTCCCTCTACTCATCTAGGTTAACCATTATGCATTGGAAAACCGCCAAAGCACCTCGGGGATAAGGTGATTGAAAGAATCGAAAGGAAGTTGGCAACGTGGAGAGAGGGGGGGGGGGGGTTAACTCTCTTAAAGATGGTGTTCTCTAATATGCCTATTAATTTCTATCATTATTCAAGTGCCCCAAGTTGATAAGCTCGATAAGTTGAGAAGGGAATTCTTATGGAAAGGCGACAATGCTAAAAGGAAGTTTCTTTGGGAAGCCCCATAGCACGCAAACGCTAGGAAGCACCATAGCTCTTTTATGAAGATTGTCAAATGGTCAAGACTATTTCTTCTAACTAACCATTCGAAGGCTGCAATTTTCGGAGGAGCCTCGTAGTGCCACACATGACATGTATACATATATGGAAGTTGAGAGCAACCTCGATCGAGGATTGAAGAAAGGTGAAGGATGGACCCAAGAATCCACCCCGATTCTTTAAGCCAAATGATACTCTCCTGAGTAGCCTTGACGGGAAGGCAATGCTGAAGGCGATGGAGAAGCGTGACGAGCTCCTCCACTTCCTCTCCTGATAGGTTCCTTTGGGAAGGCATGGCCCACACCACCTCATCACCCGTCCACAAGAAGCATTTGGAGACTGAGATGTCTTTCTCCATGGGTAGACGAGCCAACCTTAGGAAGTCGGACTTAAGGGGAGATACCCCAAACCACACATCCTCCCAGAAGCAAATTCTTTTAACATTATCAAGGGAGAAGCCCACTCCTTCCTTGAACTTCTCTTTTAGGCTAGAAATACCTTTCCATGCACCGTCCGCCTTGTACATCGAGGAATCTTTGATCCACCAACCACTAGGATGGCTATCATAGTTACCTATGATGACCTCTTTTCAAATAAAATCCTCTTCCACCCTGAACCTCCAAAGGCGTTTCCCCAGAGGAGCTAAGTTCATCATAGGCGCGCGCGCGCGCGTACACACACACACACTCTTTTTTCATAAGGCTTGCTAACCTTGTTCCAATCCATTAGATGTCTTAGGCATTCTAGCCTAGCTAGAACCGCCTTTAGACATTTAAAGAGAGACAGGTAATATAGAGGTAAATTTGATAGAGTTGCCTTGATGAGGGTGAGACACCCTCCCAAGGATAAATATTTGCTTTTCCACTTGGACAACTTCCTCTTGAACCTTTCCACGACAATGTCCCAAAGATGCTTAGCCGGCTTACTAATGCACAAAGGAAGCCTAAAGTAAGAAGAGGGAAAGGAGGCCGCCTTGCAACCAAAGATACCCACCAACCGCGCGTTTTCTTCCTTAGACGGATGAACACCCAACATCTCACTCTTTACAATGTTTACTTTCAAGCCCGACACGGACTCAAAGAAATGAATAATCATTTGGAGTTTATCTACCATGTTTTGATCAGCTTATCAAAGGAGGATAGCGTTGCAAATTGAAGATGGGAAATGGGTGGACTCATCTTTTCTACCTGAAAGCTACGAATAAGCCCAACCTCCTAGCCCTTCGCTAATATCTTGCCTAGGGCCTTGGCTACCACCACAAAGACGAAGGGGCATATTCGGTCACCTTGCTAAATTCCTTTTGATGGCTTAAAGAATCCTTTAGGGGATCCGTTGGTCAAGACTGAGAATTTAGCTGAGCTCACATGCTCCTTCGTCCAACTTCTCCATTTCGGACTGCATCCTAGACACCTTAGCATGCAGTCTAGGAAACTCTAGTTAACATGGTCGAATGCCTTCTCGATGTCCAGTTTACACACAATGCCTTTTCCCATCTCTTAATATCGAGAATCGATGCACCCATGGGCGATCAAAGCACTATCTAGATCCGTGTTCCAGCGATGAGCATGCTCTGGCCTTTTGAGATGCCACTGGCCAACACTGCCAGGAATCAGGTGGCTAGCATTTTTGTGAGAATTTCATACGGACTCCCAATCAAACTGATCAGCATGAAATCTTCTAAGCTGCCATTCTGATGTTGCATTTCTTAAAAGCCAAGTGCCGTGTAATTGAATGGGCTAAATGTGTCTAAGGTGTTTGAGTTGAATCAATGGGCTGTTGCAAGGGATTCTTGGTGTGCTTTTTCCTTGTAATTGGGATGATAGATTAGTGTCCTTTTATGTTTGAATAAAAGTTTTGTTGATCTGTACAATATATAAGTTGTTGAAATTAATCTCATGATTCTCATTCTCAGTGCATGGGAAGGTTCCCATGCACTTAGTCTGCTAGAGATTGTGTATATGCACACACACATCATGTATGCATGTATAATATGTTTATGACAGTGACAAGGTGTACGTGTATCAGGTGTCAAAACTTGGAAATGTTCAAGTTCCCATGTTGAATTTTAGTTTATTAAGTTTGATTAGAAAAATATTGATTTTTTTTTTTTTTTTTTTGGGTTTTGGGTTTTCTTCAAGTCTTTTTTGTAAGGTTCAGCAGATGTAAGCCAATATTGATTGCTCACCAAACTCAATCCGGTGGTATTAATTTGTGTTATAAGTTTTCTTGTCATGTCATGGTGATGCATTTTTTTAAAATTTTTTTCACAGGTTGTTTCAGTCAAGGTCATCCGCAATAAGCAGACTGCACAATCCGAGGGTTATGGTTTTATTGAGTTCGTAAACCGTGCTGCTGCAGAAAGAACTCTGCAGACATACAATGGTACACAGATGCCTAGCATTGAGCAAAATTTCAGACTTAACTGGGCATCCTTTGGCGTTGGAGAGAGGCGGCCGGATGATAGTGCCGACTTCCCAATATTTATTGGAGATTTGGCTTCTGATGTTACAGATTACATGTTACAAGAGACATTCAGGGGTCACTATCCCTCAGTTAAAGGTGCAAAAGTTGTCACTGATAGAACTACTGGACGTTCAAAGGGATATGGGTTTGTAAGGTTTGGGGATGAAAACGAACAGATGCGTGCTATGACTGAAATGAATGGAATGTTCTGTTCTACAAGACCCATGCGGATTGGCCCGGCTACTACCAAGAAGAATGTGGGTTCTCAGCAACAATACCCTGCAAAAGGTACATGTCATGATAATCTGCAATTTTAATCTACATATGGTTATCATTCTATATTTGTTTGTTGAATGTGATTATTATTTTAGAACATTTTGCAGGTAACGTTTTCTCTTTTAATTCTTCACCAATGCTAGTATTCTGAAACCGTTTTTCCTGTTTATGAGTGGAATGCGTGGTTTGATATTGCCATATGGGAACCTGTTACGCATTGTTCTTAGCTTGTTTTACTTCCAGTCATTCACTTGAAGATAAGCGGCAGTTTGTTGCTTCAATAGATGTACAAAGTCATTTCCTTCCTAGCATTTTCCTTTGTGAAATTGGGACGTTTAAATACTCTTAAAGTTAAGAACGCTTATAAAAACTCGTGTTGTCTCGAAGCAGGATTCCAAGAGGCTCTCTTCATTTAGGGGGGCCTGGAACTGATTTCGGCTGAATTGAGTGTCCCCTTTAGTGCGTGGCCTTGCTTAGGTCAGTTTTCCTGTTTATGTCATAATTTTGCCCTTAATTTAGCATTTTTGTGGCATTTTATGCTACATTCTCGAATTATTTTTTTCCCCAAGTTCTTTATTTAAAGAGCTGTCTGTCAAGTTTCATTTCCTTCACTGTTTTATTTCCTTATATGAATTTGTTGAAGAATTATTGCTTTCTTCTTCGTAAATCAGTTCCTTTGCGGCATTTTATTTTATAATCAAATATATGGGTTTTCCCCCGTCGGCCATTGTTTTATTTTGGTTCATGTTTCCAGCTTCTGTTCCACTAGAAAAGGTGTCTTTGGAGTTTTTAACAGCATTTTGTATTGCTGAAGACTCCAGGCGCCTGATATTCTCATTAGCAGTCATGTTTCAGTTTCATGCATGTAGCAATTTTTTAATGCCTTCCTAGGTTTAGGTTGTTTCTTGCGGAATTTCAACTTTGTCGGTCTCCCCTTTATGTCATCATTTACCTTTCCAGTTTCTTCTAACTGTTGGTTCTTTTAGTGAATGTTTCTGATCAGGAGAAAATTCTTATCCAAAGCAATTGCTGGTTAGTTCTAAACCTTACTAAATGCTTAATTCATGGAAAGCTAGAGTTCTAGAAACATTTCTATATTTAGCTTATTTGACTTGATCCCTTTGATATCAATAGTGCTACATCATTTATGATCTGTTATGAAGTACACATATACTGCACCATTAATCTCGAATGTAGTCATGCAGTTCAATGCCAACAATTATCTTCCCATCTTTAATATCTTGTTTTATTGTAAGAATCTCGTTGGTATGCCAATGGCTGTTACGTAACGGTGGTAGCTGTTGCGCGTTACGGGGCCATAAGGGTCATTACAGAAAAAAAATGGCTCGTAATGGGGGCTGAAACACACACACACACACATTTTCAAAAAAAGAAAAAAATGGCTGCAATAGCCCACATAATAGACGTTACAGCCTGCATTGTGCGGTGGCGGTTACGGCCATCATTACTGTTATGGAATACCTGAAAAGCTCACTTCATTTTGAAAGTTTTTTGTTTGTGTGACCGGTAACTAGTGCAATCAAAATCGACCTGTGATCTCACTCCATCTTTTTGTGGGAAACACAAGCAGTCAGATAATTGTGAAGTTTGATATTTAAAACTCACATTTCTTCAAGTACTCATTTTGATTTATTAGGACATGTAAGTGGCAATTGTTATTTGAACCGAAAATAACATATGTTGGTAATAGCATTTTGAGAGAGTGATATGGGATATTGTTTTGCTTTGATTCAGAATTCATAGTTTATTTACCTATTTTGGGTGTTACATGATAGTTGGATTGAGTTCTCAAAAAAAAAAAAAAAAAAAAGGAAAAAAGAAAAAAAAAACGATGGTTGGGTTGGTAGTTTGTATAGGTACCATTCAGGTTTTCATTTTACAGCAGTGGGACAATTGGCCCTCCTGTTCACTGATCCAAAGAGTTGATATGGGAGCCACTTTGGCTGGACTATGCACTCAAAATCCCAAAGAGTTGAAGACCCTAACCCTGAAATAAGTTGTCAACAGAGTATATGAAGCGACAATGCAACGATGTTTCATAATCAACTATCGCAAACTCCAAATACCATACAGATGGGGTTTTATAATCTGAGGGATTTTTGGTGCATAGACCACCCACTATCCATCATACAATGGGTTGACAAGAAAGGAATAGTAGAGATTAGAGAACCGGGTATTCTGACATTTCTGTCTGAATCAAGCTTTTTAAACTTAAAAAGCTCAACTTGAATTGAAAATCTGTTGAATTGAGTTGAGTAACTTGGCATTTAACACTTACACTCAATAATGTTTAATATTTTAAAATATATAAATATTGTGAGTCCTGGTGAGTTGAGTTGACTTTTGTTGAGTTCATCGAGTCTTTTTTTTGTTTGTTCCATTTTTTTTCGAACTTTTGTTGAGTTGTCCGAGTCATGAACGAGCATCCTGTTTGACTTAGGTAAAATTCAAATTTTTTCTCGAATCTCGATGAAATCTGGATGAGTTCAGTTGAGTTTTTTTGACTTGCTAAGGTGTGAATTTAAGTAGTATAATATAAAGTAGCAAAAGAAGCGAGGGAAAAACAAAGACAAACCACAATAGATGCATCAAGGGTGGGGACCATAAAGTCTAGCAAACGAAGATGAGACTAGCAAGGGAGATGGAGAGATTAATTTTAGAAGTTGGCAAATGATTATTCATGCAGTATCCCGGGGCCATTGTAAATCTAGTTGACTGTTGTCAACTAATGGTTCTTTAATACACATTTCTATGGTCCGGATTGATCTAATGTAGTGCCATGTGTGAGGGGGATGAGTCACCACCATTTTAAAATAGGTGTTGAACTAACGTAGAAGAAACACTTATGAAAAAGGAGATTTCAATCAACATACGCTACGCTATATGGCCTGTAGCTTACGCTACCAAGGAGCTACCTTACCTGCATGCGCTACGTAGCGTTTCAGCTATGCTACACTACGCTAAGTTATGAGCGCTATCGAAGTCATTGACACAAACATGCAATTGCTCTATTGTTGTCTCATCCAACAAGAGTAATTAAAAAGAATCACTAGAGAATCTGAAGTTCATAATGGAACCTCCTTAGTAAAAATAAGAATAACCATGCAACAAACCATGCAACAAACCATGCATCCGATCATCGTACGTATGTGATGCACAAACATGTGTCTAAAAGATGGTATCACCAAGGAGCAAATCTGATTTTCAAAAATCGAATGACAATATCGGATCGCATCAAAAATAATCACAATCAAATCCGTATGTCCAACAATAGCAATGGGCATTTTTTTTTTTACATATTATAAGATCACATCTAATCCGTATGTCCAACAAGAGGACGTGGTGCACACATCGCGAAGAGGAGATATCGGTTGTGTCAAATAACCACTTGCTCCAAAAGCTCGAGCCGTTAGAGGATGGTATATCAATGTATATCAATGTATATCAAGGGACTTTAACACTCCCCTGCACGTGTGGTGTGGAGCTCCACATGGGAACATACGGGGCAAGGGTGGAGGGACACTCACTTTAACACCCCACCCTTTCCGTACCCTTTTCGTGCGTACGTGTGCGATATCCAACGCCCCTGGAGGGCCCCGGACTACTTGTGTGCAATCAAGGTGTCCTGTAGCGGTATCGGTGGGTGTAACGGTGCCCACCGTTTCCGATACGGATACGGGCCGTATCGGCCGATACGCCCCCCGTAACGGTCCAAATTTTTTTTTTTGCCAAAAAATTCTAAAAAAATATGGATTAAATCCAGAAAATTCCAAACATCTCAAATAAGTAGTGATTTATAATTTTGAACATGTTTATGGTGGTGAAGCGGTCTACTCTTTGGTGAGAAAGCTGTATCGGGCTGTCTGATGAATTTATGAAGCTGATAACCTGGAATTAATTGCAAAACTTATAAATTCAAATTTCTAACTGTCTATTATAAGTAACACATATTATCCAACCTTTAAACCAGAATTTTTTTTTGAAAAAAATGAATTTCCCTAATTTTTAAAATTATTCCGAAATTAATTTGAAATTGATGCAACTATTGTTTAAATTGATTCCATAATATATACAAATGTAACAAGACATTAATGTAAACACAACCAATGCATTGACAAAGTAAAACAAGCAAGAGAGTTGAGAAATATTCTAGTTTTGACTGAATGAGTATCCTCCAATGCAGTTTTGACTATTGAACTTCAACGCAATGCAAGCTATCCTATATGACCTAGATCTATATGAGGATTCAATAAAATCTAGAAAATAACTAACTGGACTCAACAAACTATGACCCCTACACAGAGTTGGAACGCGGGTCGAGCTGCCCGGTCAGCTCGCCGGGGGTGCAGGGGGCGGCGCGCCCCTGCCCGGGGTTCGGGGCGGAGCGCCCGAAAGCCCAACGGTTTTTTTTTTTTTTTTTTTTTAGGGAGGAGAAACTAGAAGAAAATCGAAAAAAAAAAAGGCATTTTTTTCTACAAAATGGGGACTTTTGTATGTCTAACCAATATAGTAAAATAGGCCGATCGGCAAACACTGATTTTTAGCAAAAGAATAGATTAGAAAAGAAATGGAAGAAGAAAAGTGTGAAAAAATAAAAAAACATCAGATTTATATATAAAAAAAAATTCGTTTTACGACCGTTACGGGCCAAAAATTTGGGGGTCCCCGTTTTGGACCCCGTATCGCGTAACGGCTTCGGCCGTTTCCGTTACGTACCGGCCGATACGGCCGATACGTAACCGTTTTGGCCTACCTTGTGTGCAATGTTATCAAATCGTAAATTGTATTGTAAATCATTTTCTCGTCTGAATCGCATCGTATTGTAAATCGTAAGATTTTTTTAGATTTTCATAAAAATATCATAAAAAGTAAAAATAATTATACGTAGATAAGAAAAATTAAAAAACACATCAATCACCCATTTTCTCATGAATATGCCAAAAACACAATTTAACCATGACATTAATCTAGTCTAGCCTATATCGTTCATCCGTTTTACCAACTCATTTTATGACATGGTCCAAAAATAAGGTAGATCCATATCTCAGGTGGACCACTAGTGGGTGAGGCCCTAAATTTGGGGGCCATCTCAATTATTTTGCAACTTATTTTAAGGGTGGGTACAAAAAATCAGACATATCTAAATCTTAGGTGGACCATGGTAAGTGATGTCTTGAATGTGGGGCCCACCTCTAACATTTATTGTATATCCATATTTATCCATTCTTTTTGCCAACTCATTTTAGGGCATGGTTCCAAAAATGAGGCAGATCCAAACCTTGGTGGACCGCATGATAGGGATTAAATTCCCACGACTAAAAACTTTATGGGCCCAAAGATTTTTGGATCGAGCTGCCGTTTGTGTTTTCCCTTCATCCAGGTCCATGTGACCTTATCAACATGTTCAATGGTAAATAAACATTACAATGGGCCATAGGAAGTTTTTAACTGTGGGCATTTGATCCCTACTGTGCGGCCGACTTGAGATTTGAATTTGTTTCATTTTGGGATCATGGCCTAAAATGAACTGAAAAAACTGATGGACGGCATGGATTACAACACGTAAATCAAGGTGGACCCTGTGCACTGAAACAGTGCGTGCATGTGCATTGAGCTGCATGCGTCACAGAGTATTAAAAAAGCAAAAAGTTAAAGAGAGCCACGCCTTCAATTTGTTTTTTTTTTTTTTCGAGAGAGAGTACGAGAGGGAGAAAGAGCGAGCTTCACCATGGGAAAGGAAGAAGAAGCTTCCACAGGCAGCCTCCCAGTAGCCTCTGAAGAAGAAAGAAGAAGAAGATGACATGTATGTTTTTTTTCTTTTCCCTTTTTCTTTTCTTTTTCTATCTTGATTTTATGCTTCCGATCCACGCTTTTTTTTTTTTTTTTTTTTCATGAAGCCTAAAAAAATTTACAAAAAATAAAAAAAGCAAAAAACTCGATTTTGCTGTCGGACGTTGCCGGTTTTCTGCACAGAATATCGAATCGATACAAATCGTACGATTTGAAATCGAATCGTACGATTCATCCTAATTTGCAATTCAATCATACAATTTGTATCTCACGATGGTACGATATGATACAAATCGTATGATTTTGACAACATTGCTTGTGTGCAATGCACACTTGAGTGACTGGAACCTCGAGAACCTGAGACCCTTATCATATCGACCGCCCCGTCGTCCCGGTCGCGGATGTACCACCCGTGCGCCTATGTGGTACTCCGTTGGTGAGATACGTCGCAAAGAACCCAATGTCATTCATGTGCGCGCAACGCCGCACATTCATATACACACATGTACACCACACACACTTCACACATGCACCATACATCACATGGGTGAGAGAATCTCTACCCATGTGCATGACATCACTACCCCATACCACACCTCTCTTTCTCATGTGTGTAAAAGTTAATACCACCCTTACCTCTCCTCTCCCCTTCCTATACCTCATCATTTTATGGAATTTATAACCATATCTCATTACTCCCCCCTAACTATGGATTGACACCTTAACCTTGATTAGCCTTACTTCTAGACCTTTCTCCCCATAATCACCTCCTTGTCTATATAAAGCCACCCCTTTAGTCAATTTTGGGCACTAACGTGCCCAATTCCGTGCTAAGTTCATCTCTTGTTAGAGAGAGAGAGAGAGAGAGAGAGAGAGAGAGAGATAGAGGTGGGCCACCATCAATCTCAACCACCCATCATCAAGGAGATCTAAACCATCCATCCCTTAGATCAAGGTGAATACACCCCCTCCACTCTGAATTTTTGTATTCTTTCTTGATGACATGTATAATTAATGATGATTAGGATATGACGATAGTGATGATGAAGTGGGACCCACTGAGCATGCGGCCCACCTTGTGTTTGTATGAAATCTAAATCCGTCACGATACTACACGCACCTAGATAAAGGAAAGAAACAAATATTAGCTTGATCTAAATCCTTTATGGGACCCACTAATCGTAGGCTTCACCATGATGTTTATTAGCTATCCAACCAGTCCACTAGGTCACAAAGATTGAATGAAGCGAACGTACAAATATGAGCTTGATCCTTACCAATGTGGACCCCATCTTTAGAAATAGTGCACTGTCCACTGTTGAAGCTTTGCTGGAATTCCAGCAAGGTATGGGTGTTATCCAGTCCCTCTGTCAGCTTTTTCAACTCAATTTTAGGTGGGCCCACTGGAGATTGTGACCCACCTGTTACTCATAAGAACCAATCTCATCCATCCATTTATTTCCAGATCAAAATGGACGAAGCCAATAGAAAATTTAGGTGGCCCACAACGTGGAAACCTCCCTAAGTTGCATGGTGATGTACAGTTGCTTTTTCAACAAAGAAAAGAAAAAAAGAAGAGAAAATAATAATAAATAATATATAACGAATAATAAAAAGAGGAGCAATGAGTGCTTCGCCCCTCCGGGCGCTGGATCATCCAGAGAGGGATGCCTCTCTCATGTCTTTGAAGCTAAGACCGTGGGGCCCACTTTGGACCTCCAACGTAAGGTATGCATTCCATCCAAACTGTCCATCAGTTACACCAGATCATTTTAGTGCATGGGCCCAAGAATCGACTTGATTTGATGCCGCCTCTGTTGCGCCACGAACCGGGCACCCCGAGTCCCATACACCGAGTTCTGAATTCAGTGTGCGACTTGTAAATTTTGGGGTCAAATTTTTTCTTTTTCTTTCATTGAAAGATATCAGGCATACAAATTGGCATTTCCAATATAGGCAAGATAGCTAGTTTCCACCCTACAAAATATTTACAGTAAAACTGTTTCACAAGAGTACATGTTGAACAAAATGAGTTGGAAGCGTAGTGTCCAAAAATCACACAGTAGGCATCATTTGCTGCTTCTGTCTTTTGCTACTTCTGTCTCTAGAACTTTCCTGAAAAAAAAAATATTTATAAAAGGAAGGCTTGAGCTTTAAAGCCCAGTGAGTGCACACGTGTGCGGGATGTGTCCTACATGCAGGCAAGTAGGATAAATATGCCATGAAAGAATCATATATGACAGAATGCATGTAATAGGTATGATGCCGATATAATGCAATGCAATGCATATGCTCCGAACCAATGCAACCAGCTCCACCATGTCACTTCTTGGCATCCCTTGCCAAAGACAACAAACAACCATACGATGATCCATAGCCATAGTCGCATCCGCAAGGCATCCATTGCCAAATCATATCTAGTCATCACATCACTGGAAACCACCAGGGCCATACCCATGCATCCTATGCTATGAGTAAGACCTCGCATACTAGCCACGTCGGTGAGGCCGTAGGACACCCACTTGGCACGACAGTAGCGGACCACATTGACACTTCTCTTTGCTGTCTTGTCAAACCGGTCCTTGTTCGCGCCTTAGCCCTTAAGTAGGTTGAACCCACCTCGCCTCACTCGACCTTGTCCGTGGGAGTCAAACACACCATGATCCATGTTATCCACTCGGCCCAACAGTGAGGTATTCCTAGGTACCATGGGGGTTTAGGGACTTTCAACCCAAGGGATTTCTATCTACCTCTACTCTTTCACATTTTCGGTAGGGTCGAAAGTAGGGTGGGTTCAACCCAACTGACCCGTGACTGACTCGACATTGGGTTGGGCTTGGGTAGGAAGTATCGGATTCGATCTCGAGCTTGGGCTATGCAAACACCAACTCGATAAAAGCTTGGGTCGGGCTTAGGTTGAGGTCTCGGGTTGCCCGACCCAACCTGAACCCGATCTATGTATAAGTTACTTATAATTTTATTATACTTTAGTTAAGTAAATTTATTAGTTTATATTACTTTAGTAAGTAAGCTTATAATGTTTGAAATTTGATATGCTTGAGTGTTAAAGAGTAGTTATCCTATATTTTATCTTGTCTGCTTAGAAAAGTGAAGTTCTTTACAATAAATAACTACATATATAATTAATAAAGCCATAGGTACAAAAAATAAGATGTGTATTGAAACATAATAGATTAATGTAATAACGAAAATATCAACATGCCGGCCAACCCGACCGAGTCTGCTTGAGTTGGGCTTGGGTTGATAATTCCCAACCCGAGGTTGGGTTAGGGTTGAGGTATAGGAACCTTGGGTTGGGTTAGGGTTGAGCACCAACCCAACCCAACCCACCCTGACATTCAGCCCTAATTTTCGGTGTTCCGCAACCCCGTACACTCTTGGGGTATCCAAGTCATAAGACTCATAACCATAATCACGGCTGTAAGATCCGTCCCATGTGACTACGTGTATAATCGTGGTGTCCAAATTTACATCTCCATATCTCGCCGATCTGTCCATGTGAATGCGAAGTGTATGCATGTACGTGATTATGCCATGGTCAATACCGTACACATAATATGCCATAATGATGAATGCATGAGCATAATCAATACCAACATGTTTAAGTAAATGATTTAGCATGTAGTAAAGCAACGTTAATCAAGGCATTATAACGCATACCTCTATTAATCCATAATCATCAAGACCATTACCATCATCCATGACTATCGCAATCACACACACTATTATCATTCATAATCACATATCATTCATCAGAGGATAGATATTCCGTTAACGGCTTTAGCTCGACACAAATTTCTACTATTGGGCCTGCAAGGCGTTACCCTAGTTGGGCCTTATAGTTAATGAGCGGCGGTGATATACAATACATGCGTCTAGTGGCCATGAGATGGACGGAACGGATATATCACATACCAAGTGGGCTGCATGTTGGATAAAACTTATACAATATAGTGGGCTCCACTTCCAAGTGGGCCACCAATAGGTTAGATTGCAAATAATCTTCATCATGAGTCCATATAAGTTTGGGTAGCACGAGTGACACTCACATGGCACAACAAGCCATAAGATGAACAACTTGGATATACGATGCATATATCAAAGTAGGCTGTGGTTAGACGGCACGAGTAACACTCAAACGATGCGATGGGTCCCACTTCCAAGTGGTCTCGCCAACAAATGGGTTGACATATAAATAGTACGGTGGGTCCACAATAGGTGGACTGCGTGGATTACTCATAGACATCAAGATGGGTCAAGGATGAACAGTAGATGTATAAGGCACACATCAAGGTATGGTCTTATGATGGATTCAACGATCGGGGATCGTTCGGTTGGCAAAATGGTTGAATGGTGAGGAGAAAACACGCACATTGCGACGGAGTCCGAATGGACAACGTGCTTTTTCCTACATTCTAGTGGGGTTTACAATGGGCCCTAGGGAAACTTTAATGGTGGCCATTTAATCAGAACCAAACTGTTTTCTATTGTGTGGTTGATGTGAGATTTTGATCTGTCTCAATTTTAGGGGTGGCCCACCTGATGATAGGAGTGAATAATAGTCATGTAGCATGGTGTACTCACAGGGTCCCCACCAACTGGACTGGATGAATATAGAATTCATGGATCAAGGTGGGCCCTCGGAAGATTTCAACGGTAAGAATTTAGTCCCGCGTTTGATGTAGTGCGGTCCACTAGAAATCTGGATTTGCCTCAATTTTGGACACGTCCTAAAATGAGCTGTGCTCGTGGATGGGCAGCCTAGATGTAACAAATATGTCACAGTGGGCCCACAAAAGTTTTTAATGGTAGGAATTCAGTTTACACTATTTCAAGTGATGTGGTTCTCTTGACGTTTGGACCTGCCTGATTTTTGAGCTCATATGCACTAAATTGATCTGTTACAATGGATGGACGGTGTGGATATATAGTGGGTCCCATACGCTGAAAAAAAATAAGGAAAAATGGATGGATAGTGTGGGTTTAACACACATCAGTTGAGTCCAAGGACAAGTCCTCCATTTTTTTTCGTTTTGTATTAAGTTTTTTTTTTTATCAAAACATTTTTCTGGATGGCCAAAAATATAACACAGAGGGCCCTTATAAGTTTTTAACGGTAGGCATTTAATCCCAGCTGCGTGGTCCATAGAGCTTTGGATTTGGCCCATTCTTTGGGCTCACATCCTAAAATAATCTGGTAAAATGGATAGACGGTTTGGACGAAGCTCATACATTATATACATCATGGAGGGGTCTATAGTGGCCCCACAGTCCTTTGGTCCAATAAATAATAAAATAAATTGGAAGGAACAGAGAGGACGTCACCTCCCTTTCAATATATATTATTTTATAATTTTTTTGTTCGTTGTTGTTTATATATATTTTTCTTTTAAACAGAAGATTGCATGGCAAATATGCATTACGGTGAGCCCTCAATGAATTTCAATGGTGGACCTCAATCCATACCGTGTGGTCCACCTGAGGTTCAGACCAGGCCGATTGTTGGGCCCATGCACTAAAATGATCTGGTAAAACCGATGGACAGTTTGGATGAAACACATACATTACGTTGGAGGTCCAAAGTGGGCCCCATGGTCTTAACCCCAAAGACATGAGAGGGGCGTCCCTCTCTAGACGCTCCAGCTCCTAGAGGGGTGATGCACTTTCTGCTCTCTCTCTCTCTCTCTTTTTTTTTTTTTTCTTTATTCGTTATATATTGTTTATTATTACTATCTCTCTCTCTCCCTCCCTCTGTTTTTTTTTTTTTTTTGAAAAAGCAACTGCACATCACCATGCAACTCAGGGAGGTTTCCACGGTGTGGGCCATTGAAAATTTGGATTGGCTTCGTCCATTTTGATATGGAAATAAATGGATGGACGAGATGAGTTCTTATGAGTAACAGGTGGGGTCCCACTCTCTAGTGGGGCCACCCTAAAATTGAGCTGGAAAAAACTGACAGAGGGCTTGGATAACACTCATAACTTGCTGAAATTCCAGCAAGATGGGGTCCACATTGGATAGGATCAAGGTCATATTTGTACGTTCCCTTCATCCAGGTCTTTGTGACCTGGTGGACTAGTTGGATGGCTAATAAACATCATGGTGGGGCCCACAATTAGTGGGTCCCATAAAGGATTTGGATCAAGCTGATATTTGCTTCTTTTCTTCATCTTAGTATGTGCAGTATCGTGAAGGGTTTAGATTTCATACAAACATAAGGTGGGACCCACTGACCCACTTCATCATCACAATTGTCATATCCTAATCATCATTAATCATACATGTCATCAAGAAAGAATACAAAAATTAAGTGTAGGGGGGTGTAATCACCTTGATTTAAGGGATGGATGGTTTGGATCTCCTTGATGATGGGTGGTTGAGATTGATGGTGGCCCACCACTTTCTTTTTATCTCTCTCTCTAGCAAGGGATGGACTTAGTATGGAATTGGGCACATTAGTACCCAAAATTGACTAAGGGAGTGACTTTATATAGACAAGGAGGTGATTATGGGGAGAAAAGTCTAGAAGTGCGACTAATCAAGGTTAAGGGGCTAATCCATGATTAGGGAGGATTAATGAGGTATGACTGTAGATTCCATGAAATGATGGGGTATGAGAAGGAGGGAGGGGAGGAGAAGTAAGGGTGGTGTTGACTTTTACACACATAACAGAGGTGTGGTATGGGTAGTGATGTCATGCACATGGGTAAAGATTCTCTCACCCATGTGATGTATGGTGCATGTGTGAATAGTGTGTGGTGTACATGTGTGCATATGAAATGTGCGACGTCACGCGCACATGAATGACATTGGGTTCTTTGCGGCGTATCTCGCCAACGGAGTGTCGCACGGGTGCGCCGGCGGTACATCCGTGACCGCGGCGATGTGCTGGTCGATATGGTAGGAGTCTCGGGGTCTCGAGGTTCCTGTCACTCGGGCGCGCATTGCACACAGGTGGTTCAGGGCCCTCCAGGGGCGTCGAATGTCACACACATACGCACGAAAAGGGTATGGAAGGGGCGGGGTGTTATAGTCACACCTTCAACATGCCAAGCTTGAGTTCCCTGTCCTCGGGCCGGACTTAATTTTCTTGGACCCCCATGGGAGAATATATTATGAACGGATATTTGCTACTTCCAGGATTTGAATACTTGACCTTCCGCTTTGATACCATGTTAAACAACCAGTCGGCATACAAAATGAGGAGAATAAGATAGATGGACCGGATCGTCGAGGTGCGGCCCACACCCATGGACAACATACGACCAATGTGCACGCCATCGGTAGGCGCACAGTGTGTGTTGTCACACCATCTCTTCTTTCCTTTCTTTTTTCTCTTTCATTGTCTTTATGTTGTGAGCTTTTCGCAACTTCCCCAATTTGGAAACTTCTACTCTTTCCTTGTTTAGCAATGTTTCTGGTTAGAGGAGAATTAGGAATTTTTAAATGTAAAAATGTTAAAGATTAGCCCCATTTGTTTCCTAAATTAATCATGCATTATATCCTAATTTGTATGTGATTAGGATGATCCCGACTACAGAAGTGTACTCATGCTTGAGTGCCCATGCCTTGGGGCACGTGAGCCATCATTAATGCCGTTAGATGGCATGGGCGTCCCATGTCCAGCACACAGATCGTGTGGGCCCTGATCACTTGTGATTTGTGTGCTTAACTTGACTAAAGCATTTTGGATCATTGATTATCAAACACCTGTACTCAATGGCTTTGGTACATGATCGGGCCATGAGAAGTTAAGTGTGTGTATGATCTGGTGCTGGATTGAAATTTGATATGGCCCCCAAGAGATTCAACAAGATTACACAATTTTTTGGATGGTTGGGATTGTCCAAAACTTGTACAGTTAATATCTCATCCATCCAGAGTAGATTTGCCTTGAAAATTGAGTTAGTGACTCGTCATGATGAATTTTACAAGTTGGATGGATTGAATCTGGTGGTAGATTCCCAAATTTAGTTGCTATTGAATTTGGGCTGTTGGTCTTATTTTCAACTGATCTCGTTCATTTGAGATAGATTGGATTGAAACTTGAACCCTAGCCCAACGACGATGCGCTGAACCGATCCAACTATTCAGATTGTCTGATGGATTGCTTGAAATACATGTTTTGGACTAGTCAATCCATATGTGTGTATGGCAAGATCCCTACATGCATTCTTCCCCAATTGATATTGATGGGATGTGACATGCTTAGGTTGCTGTATATCATCTAGATGCATCCAAGGACTAACAATATGTCCGAGGGTGTCCTGAAAGATCATATGTGATGAACAAAATTCAAAGTATGCAGTGGATCACATGAGATATTGGCTATGCATGTGGTGATTATGATGTTGATGATATCTTGGTTATGTATGTATCAGTGTTTTAAATAGCTACTCTATCTAGCGTGTAGCTTACGCTGCGTAGCGTAGCTTGGCCTAAACGCTATGTGGCTCATGAAAATAGCTTAAGTTGTGTGTAGCCTAGGCTACATTATTAATTTGGATATGCTACACGCTTCATATACTACGCTACACGCTACATAGCTCACATTACAAGTCATTTTTCACTATAACATTAAAATCAATAATGTTTTTAATGATTTAGTATATTTTTCTATTTCAATGAAAATTCATTAGTCTTTTCAATGCTTTTAGTAAAATAATATAAGAAATAGTTTTAAATAAGTTTTGTTGCTCTTTCTTCACTTCTATACTTAATTATTACCCCTTGCTATTACTTTAGGTTGCACCAAATATCATGAAATTTTGTTAAATTTTATCATTAATCATCTAATTTGGTGCAACTAAGTGCAACCTTGATTAAAAATCCAAGTTAGTGTGTAGCTTATGCTACACGCTATGTAGCTTACGCCTCACGCTTCAGAGGGGTGAAGGCTACGCTACACGTTATTTGCTATTTAAAACACTGGTATGTATTGGTGCAGATAAGCCAATACATGCCTATTTTGTGATGATATCATGCTTATGAATATTGTGGGTTTGCATGCTCATGGTATGTGGCTGCACTCGTGTAGTGAGAATACTTGAATGTGTTTTAAGGGAGCGCAGTTTGAGTACTTGGCGCTAAGATTGCATGGGTACAAGGTTTCCGATATCATGGTGTGTGTTTGTGGTCATGCAAATAACAATTATGTCTTGGTATAAATCCGCTTTCTGAAATCCTCCATAATGTCAAGCTTGTTGGAACTACATCAACTACTCCCCGAAGGTAAGAGCTAGTTATGACCATGGAAAGAGTGATTAGGGTCATTAGGGAGCCACCTGAACCTGATGATGATGAGTAATGACCCTCTGGTTGTGAGGGTTGATTACTAAAGGTGGCAATGATGAAATGTGGCTGACAAAATATAAATTCCCCCATCCCCGCCCCCCTTCTCGTCTCTTTGATATCCTTAGAAACTAAATGTGTAAGATGGATAATGCTGAAGACGTGTGATCGGCTGAATGGGTATGTTTGATGCCCAAGTTGTCGCTCAAATAGAATCATGTTGTTGTCATGAATCTTATATCATTTAGCACCTGTTTGTTTGAAACTTCTACCTTGGTGTCTCCAGCTTCAGGTTAAGCTTCGGACTGCCACTCTTGCTCCTGCCTTCTTGCTATTGATGCTTGCCAACATTTTAAAAAGGATTTTTCAATGCTTCAATACCTACCTTCACACTTCGTGTAGCCATAGCTTAGCATACCGTGTCTTTTGACTATTCTTCTATGGCTTGTCACACAATTGGGCTGGGGTGATTAGTTTTTTTTTTTTTTTTTTTTTTTTTTTTTTTTTTTTCCATATAGGAATTGAATAACTACATTCAATTCGATTTTTTGTTTTCAACTTAATGACTGCATTTTTTTTCTGGATAAAATCTCTCATTGAAGTTAATGGACACAATGATTTGCACATGGTCTTGACCATTGATGGATCAAACAACAAACAGCCTAAGATTGCATTTTTTTCCCCCATTAATTTGGAGACTATTATCTAGCTAAACCATCAGTGATAGTAGGTCACAATGTAGTACAATCTGGTGATCATCATCTAGCTAGATCATTATCTTATAAAAGCCTTGAATTGAATAATAATAATGTGGAATGGCCTTTAATGATCACTAGATGAATGTGGTGAGCTTGTAAAGACAACATATGCGAGTAAGCTAATAGGCTCCACTTGAGTCTGTGGAGTGGATCTCGGGTGGCCTTGGTATGTGGTATGGGAATGGGTACATAGATGCTCCTTACTCCAATGTCTGGTGTGCTGGGGGTAGGATCATGTGGGTTGCTCCTGTACATACAGTAGTCAAAATAATCTGTTGTGTTGACTCATGTTAGGATGTCAGCCCAAAAAGTAGGCTAGAGTGGGCCACAACAAGGGCAACAATGAAGATGGGTTGCTCATCGTTCCCAACTCTCTCTCTCTCTCTCTCTCTCTCTCTCTCTCTCTCTCTCTCTCTCTCTCTCTCTCTCTCTCTCTGTATTTATCACACACTTGCGTATACCCCCACCTTTCCTTACGCTTCTCTCTTATTTTCTATCTCCCCTCCGAATCTCTTTCCCTTTTCTCTATTCCCTCGCTCCATATTTGTCATGCCATACTCCTAGTGGTAGTAATTAGAACAAGAATGGTTTTGATCGTCATCTAAGATGTGATCCACCCTCCCCCTACAGTACTATGACAGGGGGCATTGTATCCTATGAAAACCCGAAGAGATGATACAATGGAGTGGAGCTGGAAGAACAGGAATACGATTGAGTCATCTCTATGATATGTGTGGTAGGGTGAGATATGGGACACACATCTGTGGGACATCCAATCCATCCATTAGTTTAGCCAGATCGTGTTAGGGTGTGATTCAGAAAACAGGCATAGCTAAAACTTACATGGGCCACACCATGACAAACAGTGGAGAGAGGGATGCTAGCCATTGCAACCTTCTTGGGCCCATCAAAGTTTGGATCAGGCTGATATTTGTGTTTTCCCTTCATCCTGGTGGCGCTCACCTTATGAACTGGTTGGATGGCATATAAGCGCCATTGTGTGCTTCGGAAAGTTTTCAATGGTGGGATCCCATCCCCACTGTTTCATATGGTGTGGCCAACTGGAGTTTTGGATCAGCCTTATTTTTGGACTCACATCCTAAAAAGATCTGGACTGGAGTAACTGTTGGACGGAGTGGATATCACATACACATCACAAGGGCCCCGCAGACCTTTTTGTCGCATGGGCTCCCTATAACCAGTGTTTAATAAATTTTGCTCGGAGGATTTTCTTTTTGAATCTGGGTGCAATAGGAGCCAATTATCATCTGGTTGTTTCCTGATCAAGAGGAAGTTAATAGTCGACAAATGAGGTGGAACAATAGGAGAGAGTGGACTCTTTGTGAAGTACCACCCTGTAGCAATCCTTTATCATATGTGTATGTCATAAATCAAAGTGTGAATCTCTCCCTTCTCAATATGGATTGACATTAGAAGTTGATCCACACCAAGAGTATATAACCGTAATTTTGGATCGATAAAAACAGTGATCTGGATTGCAAATGACGCACAATCCAGACCGCCAGATTTGGAACAGAAAACGTTGAGGATTGGTGATTTACGTAACATGACTCCATGCTAATTGGACCATAAAGGACATTCCATGTTAACAATAAGAATATGTGATAAATAACTTAAATGAGTAAAACTAAAAAAAAAAAGGTAGAAAAAGTAAATCGCAAAGTTACTAATAAGTACCAGTAATTAACTCATGTTTCTGATAGCCCCTTCAAGATGTAGTACATTAGTTGCTTTTGGATACAAGGATAACCCATCAAATCAAACTGGATGGGCTGCACTTGATGGGTTACCGCACAAAAAATCACATTAATCAAATGATCTTATCCATCCAAACACCAGTCCTCGATGATATATCCGTCCAGGTTTGAAACAACAGGCAAGTCGGTTAGGGCTGTTTGAGAGGATTGTATGAGATTATTTGCAATCCAAGCTGGGGCCACCAATGGATGGTTGAGATTGATGATCGAATCCATCCTCAAGAAACTCTCTTGAGAACATTCTATTGGCAATCTATTGTATCATCCCATCAGTGTTACTTGATGGTGGTCCGAATTGATTGGTTGGACCTATTGGTGTGTCCAAATGCAATTCATAGCACGTATATGGTGGGATGACGTAAATATAGGGACTTGAAATGTACATGCCCTTGTGGTGTGGTACACTGCTAAGACGGACCACTGTTGGTTAAACTAACCACCGCTGGCACATCTCCTGAGAAAAAAAAAAAAATCAAAGCAAAAAAGTTCACCGCAGAAAGAAATCCCATTTTTGCCTAAATACATGAGTTTTATGCCTCATGTGAAGTACGGACCTTGAGAAGCTGAGACTTATGCCCTGGCTACATGAGGCTTATGCATCAGGAACAGTTCTTGGCTTCCGATTTGCCTTAAGGTGTGCACTTTAAATTGTGATGTTGGTGCCTTTAGACTATGGCCCTATTTAACATGGAAGTGAATCAAGTTCTGCATTTTATGGGTACCAACCCACTTCCATACTGATATATCCATAAAAGCATGTTTGCCCTAAGGGTATTGATGAGGACACAAGACCATTTCAAGTGTACCAACGAAGAAAGCGCCCACCACAAGCACCGTCCTTGTTGTTAGGCGACTATTGAGGAGCTGAAGACCCTCCACACGTGATCAGACACATAGAAGACCCCATCCAGGAAGGACACGTGTGAAGGAAGAATGGAGAAAACAGGCCGAAGAACTGAAGACTTCGGGCGCCCGAGTTTAGCTTTTCGAGCGCCGGAAACTCTCTGGACGTTTTTGGACGTCTTCGGGCGCCCGATCGGGCGCCCGACCGAGCGTCCGAACTTTAGCGCACTTTTGTTTATTTACACGTTTTTGCTTAGTTTAGGGGTAGTTTAGTAATTTTACTTGTTTTAATTATTTATTTAAGAGGGCTAGGCCCTAAGTACGAATTTGAACTGTGATATTGATTAATGAAAGCCTCTTTGAGCTTTTTCCTCCCTCCTCCTCTCTCTCATGGTGATTCTTCTCTTTCTCCTTGATCTTCTTCTTCTGATTTCTTCTTGTGTCCCTCCAAATTCTTTAAGGTATTTTATCTTCTATTATCCTTCTAAACTTCTGTTTTGTTTATTCCCCATGATCTAAACCTTGGGAATCAAGCCAAACCCTAAAACCCCAAATTCCCAAATCCCTAATCCGAGAAACTTCCTGATTCTTCGGACTAGTGATTTTCATTGATCGATCGGGTATAGCCATGCAAGATCGGGAGGTTCCATCCCTCGCCGGATCCAACCTATGCCCTAATTGAATCCCATACTCCATGGTTGTGATGATGGCCCGTTCCATTGCATGTTTCCTTTATGATTTTCTTAGTTTATGATGATTCATGCTAGATTTCATTATTATTATTGCTTTTACTGCCGCTGAATAATTGTGTTCAGGAGCATGCGTCATATTTAGGACTGTCCTGGATCAGGTATAGTCGGTGATTGCAATTGAAAGAAACATTACCTGACCTGTATTCATATCATATTTTATTGTTCCTTGCCAATCAATTATACAGGCATTATGTGTAATACATTTTCTGTATTTTTCACCATTAAATTGGCAATAGTTACTTATCAGTAGACCTTTTAGGCAGAAGTTTGCTAAGGATTCATCATATTTTCTCACCTCTTGTCAGTTTTTAGGATTGTGCTTTTCACTTTCTGTTTACGTTATTCTTCTTTACCAATATCTTTATTTGCAGCTCCTTACCAGTCTGCTCAAGCAACTCAGTCCGAGAATGATCCAAATAACACAACAGTGGGTACTTTGTTCTACTCTGTAGATCGTAATATATTCATACCATATTGTTGTTGCTTGTAACATCTTTATGTGCAGATCTTTGTTGGTGCTTTGGATCCAAATGTTACTGATGACCATCTGAGACAAGTTTTTAGCCAATTTGGGGAATTGGTCCATGTCAAGATACCTTTAGGCAAACGTTGTGGATTTGTTCAATTTGCTAACAGGTACATGAATTTCATGAAGTTGGAGCAATGTTTGAAATGTGTGGGAGGCTTACGTGTCAAGGCTCACTGCAAAGCCGACTGTATCCCAAGCTGCCCTGACATGACCTCTTCAGGCTGACACCTCTTATGCTTAGGCATATGGAAGTGTAATTTGGGGGAGTTTCCTTTGAGGTGACCTTGATGCATAAACCTGACACATAGCCCTTCCTTTGAGGTGAACCTTTGGATATCCTGGCCTTTGAGTTGACGTCCGTCGAACCATACACCTGAAGGTGTGATGCACTAGAGGCTAAAACCTCACAGGCACATGCTTCTTATAAGCTTCACTGCTTGTGAGAGGCTTATTCTCCTTGGTCTGTTTTTTTGGCGGAAATTCACCTCAAGGGCATTTTAATTGTTTTCTGTTATTCTAGATGTTTTCTGCTATTCACTTTTTTTGCCACTCTGCCATTTGATATAAATTGTGGGCAGGGTGTGAATAAAACATGTTTCAGGGGTTGGCATAGCCCTATTTAATTATTTGGATTTTCTCATTCTCTTTCCTCTTTCTTTCATGCAATGGCGTATGCCTCAGGCGATGCTTCCTGCCTCACTTCAAACTGCTGCTTTTTTTTTATTTATTTAATTTTTTGAATTCAAGGTAGTTTCCTTAGACATCTGAATGCTTGAAAACTCTCAACCATTCCTGACATGGAAGCTCTCTCTATTTTTGCATGTACGTTGTCGCAGAGCTTGTGCAGAGGAAGCTTTATTGATGCTGAATGGGACACAATTGGGGTCACAAAATATTAGACTTTCATGGGGCCGTAGTCCTTCAAACAAACAGGTTGTTTAAGTTCTACCTTGTGTTTACTACATGTATTTATTCCATAACATACTTAGAAACATAAATATTTCTATGAAACTGACAATGCTACAGAACCCTTCTGCCGGATGGGTTCAGCCTCAGCCAGATCCAAACCAGTGGAATGGTGGTGGTTACTATGGGTATGGGCAAGGCTATGAAGCGTATGGATATGCTGCACCTCCACAAGATCCTAACATGTACTCTTATGGAGCATATCCTGGCTATGGGAACTATCAGCAGCAACAGGTGAGAACGGTTCTTGCGATATGTTGTCTTTTGCATTTTATTTAATGCTTCTGATTGCTTTTTCTAGATGTGTTCATAAGTAATTGACTGCTGTGGCGCATGCTTTTGTATTTCATTGAGACATTCTATGCTCTTTTCAATTTTCATGCTTTATATATTTTTATAAATTGTCATTTTATGGGATCTTTAGAAAATGTGGATAAAATTCGTATTTCCAACACTAGTTTCTCTGTCTGTCTGTCCAATCTATTATGATTTGTGTGTGCAAGGCTCTATGCAATAACTTTGCTAAGAAATGCTGTTTTTTTTAAGGTGTCAGATAATTCCTTCGTGAGGAATTATGGGTCAGTCATATTAACTAGCAAATGAACAGGAAGGATTTTGAACATTTGGTACTATGTTGGTGATCCCAATGTTTATCTGATAGGCTCACGGTTGATGCCCCAAACATCCTCAATATTGGGAAATCTGAAGTCTTTGATTTTTAGATCTATATTTCTGCTGAAGGTGGATCATTGCTGTATTTTCTCCTTGACTGTCAACATGTGGCCCTTGATGTAAAGGCAGGATCTTCCAATCTCTAAGATTTTGAGACATCCCTCATCCTTACTGCCCATCAGATCCTGTTTTGATCACCTAACCTTGGCCTTGCCACCACGGAATTGTATGTATAATTGCTGCTGTTCTGACCCTATAATTTACCTTTATTTGCTCAAAATGGAACCTATCACATCGAAGTTGAGTCACTGCCTTTGTGTTGATGGCATCATGTATGTAATGTTGAAGATAGGAGAATAGGGGTGCAAACTTATTGCTTACGTATAAAAGGACATTTTTTTTTTTTTGAATCTAAGTAATTCTCATGCTTCTTATCAATAACAAGCTTATTTTACTATTTGCTGTGATTTTCTCCATATGCCATCATGCATCAGTTAGTAAGAGACTAGAAATATTATATAAAATCTATTTTGTATTATTGGGGTTAATAGATTGAAAGGGGGACCTAGAATCTTTGAACACTTGGTGGTGTTCATGAGATTTGTGGAGGCAAAGCTTTATATTGTTTCAAACTTGTTCTATCCTGCCGACTGGTTTTCTGGTGCCGGTTGAAAACATTTTTTAATGTTGGGCTGCCAACGGTTGGACTTTGGTTGCTTGTGCCCACAGATTTTGAAGTAGTCAAGCAGGGCCTTTCTATACAGGTCAATGTATGTTGTATCAGTTTTGGTAGGCATATTGGTGCCTACAGAAACCGATATGCATATTGGCCGTAACGGTCAAATTTTTTTTTTTTGGACAAAAATAACAGGAAAAATCCCAAATATTTAGAGGATTCCAAATATGTACTTTTTTACCATGTTTTTTATGATGTTAACTGTCCACCCTTCGGTGAGAATGCTGTCCCGGGCTGTCTGATGATTTCATGATTTTTTTAAAAAAAATAATTTAAACTGATTCTAGATTGGTCTGAAATTCATGCGACCTATGGCACTCACCCTACTCATGCACATCCCCAAGCATTTAACATCATTCCTCCCAAGTAATTTTAAGAAAAAAATATAATTAAAATTCAAATGAATAATGTCACCGATTTGGGGGACTACTTGAATGCCCCTACATCGACCCAAAACTCATGCAAGCTATGATACTTTATCCCATTATTGCACATCCTTATGCATTTAACAACATTCATCCCATGTAATTTTAAGAAAAAAATAAATTTTAATTTGAATGAATAATGTCACTAATAGACCACTTGAATGCCCTCAAATTGACTCTAAATTCATTTAATATATGACACTCATCCCACTAATACATATTCCTAAGCATTTAACATCATTCTCCCCAAGAAATTTTAAGAAAAAAAAATTAGAACTAAATTTGGATAAATAGTATTGCGTTGGAATTTTTTAAAGACCCTTCAAGTTCATCGCAACCAGATCCCTCGTCACCGACTATTCCAGATAATGTTTTGGTGAAATTGGTTGAAGCCATTAAAAGGAAGAGGTGGGTTAGAGATGCGGTGGGTCATGTGGGTAGACTCATGGGAGCCACCTTAGGAAACATTGACGATGACTACATAGCTCTTTTTAAATTGTAGCAAAAGAGGGTTAAGAATTACGGTTGAGGGGATCCCTTCAGTTGATACACATCGTATCTTCCCGCCTAATCAGGAAGTTTTGAATCTGGGTGTGGCACATAACGGTCTCTTGGAAGCCATTCCAAGGAAGAACAGGAAAGGAAGGGGGACAACAATAGTTTCTCAATGAAGGTCCTTTCTTGGAACGTTAGACGGTTGGGATGTCCCCAAAAAAGATCCTAGGTGAAGGATGTTTGCATTAGATCAAAAGCTAAAATCATTGTGTTGTAGGAAACAAAACTCCATCTCTTGGATTCTGGAGTTGTCAGTCAGCTCTGTTTGGTGTCGGAACGGTATTGATTGGCTCGCTTTGAATGCAGATTGTCACGCCTCGCAATTCAGACACAGAATGTGCACCCGCATGCTTGAGTTACAGTATATGACTGGTGCACTTAATGCAGTTAAACCAAGCGTCATGCAACAGTTTGGAGGCATAATATCATATATATTCTAAGATCTTCACCACATCAAACATCAATCATCACAAACGTTCGATTACATTCATCCTTAAGTCTATATCTATCGATTCAAATGACTAAGTCCTCCCATTCAGGACTTCATTCAAAGTTAACCAAAATCTAATTCCAACTCAACCATAAATTCAAAAATCGTTATTAACAGAAAAGTCTAAACATATATTGGCAACTAAACATAATCGTCTAAGCATCTGGATTCAAAGTTGCAAGCTCCTCATCCGTCAGATACAGCCAATTCTTTTGAGGTTCCTCCACCTGTTCAACTTCAATTTCTGGAACCATCTCTAGTGGATTACCTTCAACTTCATCTGTTTGGTTTTTCATTTACACACCGCCAGTTGGCTGAGCCTAGTGAGTGAACCCATCATGGTTCGTGCACACAACAATTAGAATAGTAAAATGCAAATGGGATGGATTAATGTCACGCTATGCATGATGCATGTATCAAGTGGGAAGTTTGTCCACTTGCTTGAGTTAGATTCCATTAACTTGTATCCACCCTCCTAGGGTAGACATCCACCACTTTGGTGGGCTTTTACACATTGTAGGCAACTAGGCATCCAGGATGGTTCCTGGGTCACCCGGTACTTAAGTACCTACAGGTCATCCAGAGGGGTCCTCCAGGTATTCATCACTATGCATGAGAATAGATACATGTAATGCTCATTTCAATGCATCATAAGATAATCTCGTCTCTCCATATGAGATGTAAACCTTCTTTTATCCTCATTTCCAAAATATGCATTGAGATATTCAGCTCATATCAATATACTTTTTGTTCAAGGCTCATGTACTTCACAGCCATTGCATATCAGAATTTAAACATGTAATTCATATTCAATCATAAATCAACCCAACAAATCATACACAAAAAATCACCCAATCTATTTTAATTGAAATGGAGAGGAAGCATGTTGGGATCACTCACCTCTAATTGGTGATGTGTATTCGCCAAATTCCCCCAGTTTCCAAACTATCAGCAGGTTCCTAAATACATATCATCCCTCGATCACATTTCATTTATTTGTACCAATTAATTGACCCATCCTTAACTTGACTATTCATTTTCTGGTGTATTAGGATTGTTTAATTACTTAATTGTTCAAGGTGGAAAAAGTAATAATTCACAATTAAAAAGAATTGCAATTCATATAGCCAACTCGATTAGTCGAAAATCCCGATCGATCGATCGAGAAATTTCGCCGAGAAATCTGTTAAGTCTTTGACAATTTTTGTCCTTTTCAATCGGTCGATAAATCTAATCGACTGGTCGAAGCAGCATTGTCGATCAGTCGATAAATAGTCCGATCGGTTGAATGAGTCCGAATTTTACACTTTAAGTTGTTGGACTAATTTTGCCCGTTTCGATCAGTTGATACCTCGGGTTGACTGATTGACAACGGGATCTCCTGTTTTCCAAAATCGGCCTATTTGTAATCTTTTGCTATTCTCTTTGATTCTTATGGATTTATGGTCATCATGGGTTAGATCTGGTCCATCCCTCTATTTTTACATTCATCAAATCTTGTGAGAGATCTATAATCCATATATCTGGACCATGATGATCACCTTTCCCCCCGATTTACATGATTAATAATGATCTCAATGGCCCATTGGATGATCTGATCCATGCAAGATACATTCTACCATCAAGATTGTGTAAAACGGATCCGATGCATCCGATGGACCAATGTAGGATCAATATCTATCCTTAGATCAGATTGGTGTGACCCATCTGAAGATCAGATCAACTTGATATTTTGGGTCCTAGCACATTTTGGCCTTAGGATTCATAGGATCCGAACACATCTTATCTATCATCTTCGGATTTCCACTACCAATCTCTATAGTAAAAGATCTTTCATTGATCTAATCATCTCATTCTTGCATTCATCCACAGATCAACACAAGGGTCGGATGGTCGATCGACCTCATCCATTGTGTAGATTCGGTGGAATAATCCATCCGACCGACCTCGTCCATTGTGTAGATTCTGTGGAATAACGCTAAATGCACAGAAAAATTAAAAGGGGTAAAGGTATAATCTTACAAGATCTAAGCCCTTGAACGATTCTCTCTCTCTCTCTCTCTCTCTCTCTCTCTCTCTCTCTCTCTTCCTTAGGTTTTCTTAGGTTCCCAATCGAGATAGCCTCAACCTATCCACCCAATGTCTTGTTTTGTTAATTAATTACAAATTAATTCTTTTAGCCTTTTTATTCGAAAATTTTATGTGACCAAAATTCTGGGTCGTTACATAGATTGCTCTGCGAGAGGAATCCTCATGTGGGACATTGCTACAAGATCGGTTGAAGATAGCTGGATTGGTTTGTTTTCTATTAATGTAGTTTTTAAAGAAACCTCCTCGGGTTTTCGCTGGATTTTCTTGGGGGTTTATGGCCCCAAATCTCTAGTGGCTCACCGTTCTTTTTGGCTTGAATTATCATCTGTTATCAGCAGATGGAATCTTCCATGGGCCGTTGGTGGGGATTTTAACGTTATTCGTTTCTCTTACGAGTGATCGAATTGCTCCCCTATCACTGCTTCCATGAGGCAGTTTTCGGATTGGATGGCCAATCATGGGATGATAGATCTCCCTATGGGGGGAGTTAAATTTACTTGGTCTAATGGTCGAAATCCCCCTTCTATGTCCCTCCTTGATAGGATCCTTTGATCCCATGATTGGATTCATCATTTCTCGTTTGCTAGACAATTGGGTCTGCCGAAAGTTAATTCTGATCACTGCCCCATTCTTTTGGAAACAGAAGAACTCAACTGGGGTCCCAAACCTTTCAGATTTGAACTTGCTTGGATGGAATTAGAGGATTTCCATGACCTGATCACGGGTTGGTGGAACACTTGTGATGTTGAAGGCAAACCAGGCTTTGTTCTCTTTAAAAAATTGCAATTTCTAACATTAAAACTGAAAGCTTGGCATTCAGATATATTTGGCAAGAGGGAAGCTGAGATAACAACCTTATATGTAGAAATTCATGACCTTGACATCAAGGAAGAGGCACAACTCTTCTCAGAGGAGGATTTGGAGCTTAAATGCCAGCTTTCTCACGATTACAATTGCAGGTTAAAGGAGGAAGAGATAAAATGGAGACAACCATGTAGAGCTCTTTGGCTTAAAGAAGGAGACCACCATACCAAATTCTTCCATAGATTTGCTAATGCTCGGGCTCAGATCAATGCGATATCCTCTATTAACATAGATAATATTTTGGTTACGGATAAAGCCACGATTTGTAATTCTATAGTTAACTACTATTCAGAGTTACTTTTTGCTGAGCCTGTTGACCATCCCAGATTGGATGGGCCTCCCTTTAGGTCACCACTTGAGGAGGAAGCTACCCATCTTGAGAGGGCTGTGGATTTTGAGGAGGTCAAGAATGCGGTGATGGACCTCGGAAGAGATAAGGCCCTGAGGTCAAGATGGTTTTCCTTTGGTATTTTTCCAATCTTTACTGGGAAATGATTTGTAGTGATCTGTTTGCTTCGTTAAGTAATTTTTTGAAGAAGACAGACTTTCTAAAGAGCTGGGCAGGTACCTTTATTGCTTTAATTCCCAAATTGGAAGGAGCCCAGAGTCTTAATGATTTCCGACCTATCAACCTTCTGAGCAGCCCTTACAATTTTTTTCCTGAAGTTCTGGCCTAGAGAATTTGAGGGGTCATCGCTAGGCTTTTCTCTCATTATCAGTTTTCTTTTGTTGAGGGCCGACAGATCCTCGATTGTGTTTTAATTGCCAACGAATGTCTTGATTCTTGTGTTAGGGAGAAGAAAAAAGGATCGATTGTGTTTTAATTGCCAACGAATGTCTCGATTCTTGTGTTAGGGTGAAGAAAAGAGGATTTATTTGCAAATTGGACATTCAAAAGGCTTACGATCACGTAGACTGGTACTTTCTGGATTATATTCTGGGTAGAATGGGATTTGGGTATAGATGAAGACATTGGATCCGCATTTGCATTTCTTCTCCGAAATATTCTGTTCTCATCAATGGATCTCCCTTTGGCTTCTTCAGAGCTACCAGAGGTCTGCGACAGGGAGATCTATTATCCCCCTTTTTGTTTGTTTTGGCTTCTGAAGCCCTTAATGGTATGCTGTCTAGGGGGCAGGACTTGGGCTTGTTTAGAGGTTTCTCTATTCCTAATTTCTCTCCCCGCATCAATCATTTACAGTTTGCCGACGACACACTTCTATTCTATGATGCAGATGACCTGCAGATGACCTTTCTTAGCATGACGATTTGCTAGTTTCAGGTGGTTTCTAGTTTTAAGGTTAACATGGCAAAATTTGAGGTGTTTGGCATTAATATTTCCAACGAGGACTACAATTCCATTGCTGATTCTTTTGGGTGTAAGGTTGGGCCTCCCCCCCCTCTGTACTTGGGTCTTCCTTTATGCTATGGTAAGCCTCCCATTTCTTTGTGGTACACCATTTTAGAAAGAATGGAAAGAAAACTCTCTTCTTGGAAGCTCAATACCCTTTCCCTGGGAGGAAAACTTAAATCTGATAAAAGTCTCCTTATCCAGTATGCCTACCTATTTTTTGTCCTTATTCCTCTGTCCGAAATCGGTTATTCTAAAGCTTGATAAAAAACAGAGGAACTTTCTATGGCAAGGAAATTCGGCTTCTTTCAAATTCCCTTTGCTGCAGTGGAAGGAGGTTTGTGCTCCCTACTGTGAAGGAGCGGGCATTAAAGACCTTCAGCTGATGAACAAAGCTCTTTTGGGAAAATGGATTTGGCGCTTTGGGACAGAACGTGAGAGCCTTTGGAGAAGAGTTATTGCAGCCAAATATGGATCTTCCATCTCGGGATGGTAGACTAATGATTCAGCCTCTTATCGAAGTTCCTTCTTGTGGAGGGGGATTGCTAAGGTTTCTCCCCTCATGCGTGAGAGAGTTTCTTTCTCCCTAGGCAGCAGCTCGAATATCAGATTCTGGCTTGACATTTGGGTTGGGTCATCTACGCTGGCCGAGCGTTTTCCTCTTCCTTTTGCTTTAGCAATTGATCGCAACATCTCTGTCTGACTGTTTCTTTCAGATAGATTCTGAAGGAATCTGGATTCCTCCCCTTCGGAGGAATGTTTTAGAGGATGAATTTCAAGACTTATTATTCTCTCGTTTGCAGGGATTTCAAGCCAAATTCAGAGTCGGAAGATTCTTTATTTTGGAGATCATATGCCTCTGGAGACTTCTCCATCAAGTCCTTCTACAAACAATTAAATTTGGGAACGAATCATTTCTCTTGTTGTCACACCGGGGCTCAATGGTCTTACGGCCTCCCTCCGAAGGTGGCGTCTTTCGGTTGGTTAGCAACCAGAAACCAGATTCTCACAATTGATAATCTAAAGAAAAGAGGTTTCGTCATGCCAAATGCCCGTCTGCCTTCTTTGTCTCCAGCAAGAGGAATCGGTCGACCACATCTTCATCCACTGCAAGTTTACGGAGGATATCTGGTGGAGTGTGCTCTGTTTAGCTGGAGTCTCTTGGTCCATGCCGAAGTCTCTCAGTGATTTTTTCTGCTATTGGCACGTGGACGGGGAAATAAACAATCGTTGGTTTAGGAATCAGGCTTCCTTTGCCACTGCAGTTTTCTCCGGGATTTTGGTGTAATTCAGAGATTGGGCTCTTTGATTTTTGGGATTTGAGTAGAGTCTAGGGATTTTCTTTTCTAGCTTTTAGTTTGTTCTGAGTTTGGGGTTTTTAGTTTAGTTTTTTGGGAGCTGTGTTCTTTTTTGGGCTTTGTCTTTCTGTCAGTGTTTTCTTCAGCTTTCTGTTGTTCTTGTTTTGTGCCATTTTGGCCTTTTAATAAAATTTTCTCAATTCTAAAAGAAATAAATAAAATTAGGGGACCACTCGTGATGCAGGATGCCCTAATTATGATGCATGCTTAATAATTCATGTAATCCAGCGGAAATAAAAGACAATAATAATAATAAAATCTAGCAGTAAACATCATGAACTATAAAAGTCACAAGGAAGCATGCAATGGAGTGGGCCATTCATCACAACCATTAAGTATGGGATTCAATTATCACTATGGTTGGATCTGGCGAGGGATGGAACCTCCCGATCTTGCATGGCCATAACCCAATCAATCAAAAGGAATCTTCAATCCAGAAAATCAGGAGATTTTGGATTAGGGATTTGAAATTCTGAAAATTAGGGTTCTAGGATCAAAATCAGAATTTGGAGATTGTAGGAATCGAAACAAATAGATTAGTAAAGATAGGTTTACCTGGAAGAAGGTTAGAGGGGCATAAGAAGCAATTAGAAGAAAAGAGGATCAGGGAAAAGGAAGAAACATCACCATGAGAGAGAGAGAGGAAGAAGAAAGCTCCAAGTGGCTTTTCATTAATCAATAATCCAAGTTAAATTCGTGTTTAGGGCTTTAGCCCTCTTAAATAACCAAATAAAGACATAAAAGTACTAAATTACCCTTAAAACTAAGCAAAACGCGCAAAATAACGTAGGTGCGGGAAAGTTCGGGCGCTCGGTCGGGCGCCCGAAGACCTCCAAAAACGTCCAGAGCAAGGTGGGCCGTACCGGTTACGTATCGGCCGTACCGGCCGATACGTACCGGAAACGGCCGGTACCGTTACGCGATACGGGGTCCAAATCGGGGACCCCGGAAATTTGGACCGTACCGGTCCGTTACGGGGCCGTAACGGCCGTTACGGCCCCCGTAACGGTAAAAAAACGGTAACATTTTTTTTTTTTTTATAAATACTTGCTGTTTTGCATTTTTTTCCCACTTTTCTTCCCCCATTTCTTTTCTAATCTGTTCTTTGCTAAAAACGACCACAATTAGTCTATTTTGGAGAATTAAAACGACCAATTTCTACGATTTGGATGAATCGAAGCTCCGTGGGCCATTTTTCGAAGAAATCCGAAAATAGGTATTTATACATTTTTCTTCCTCTAATCACTTTTTTTCCACCTTGATATGATGTTGTAGCCATTGTAAAATGTTAAAATGTGTATTTCAAGATTATGCAACTGATTTTTATATTTTTTTTATATTTTTTTTTAATTTCTGTCTATTTTCGGATTAATATTAAAAATTAGTAAAAATCATTTTTTTTTTCTGGTTTAATGGTTGGATAACATGTGTTACTTATAGTAGGACACAATCATGTGCATTTTACAGATTATGCACATGATTTGCTATTTTTTTTGTATTTTTTTTAATTTCGGAATAAATTTAAAAATTAGGAAAAATCATTTTTTTTTCAAAAAAAAATTCTGGTTTAAAGGTTGGATAATATGTGTTACTTATAATAGAACATAATCATGTGCATTTTACAGATTATGCACATGGTTTGCTACTTTTTTGTATTTTTTTAATTTCGGAATAATTTTAAAAATTAGAGAAAATTAATATTTTCAAAAAAAAATTCTGATGTAAAGGTTGGATGACATGTGTTACTTATAATAGAACATAATCATGTGCATTTTACAGATTATGCACATGGTTTGCTATTTTTTTTGTATTTTTTTAATTTCGGAATAATTTTAAAAATTAGGGAAAATTAATATTTTCAAAAAAAAATTCTGATTTAAAAGTTGGATGGCATGTGTTACTTATAATAGAACATAATCATGTGCATTTTACAGATTATGCACATGGTTTGCTATTTTTTTTGTATTTTTTTAATTTCGGAATAATTTTAAAAATTAGGGAAAATTAATATTTTCAAAAAAAATTCTGATTTAAAGGTTGGATGACATGTGTTACTTATAATAGAACATAATCATGTGCATTTTACAGATTATGCACATGGTTTGCTATTTTTTTATATTTTTTAAATTTCGGAATAATTTTAAAAATTAGGGAAAATTAATATTTTCAAAAAAAAATTCTGATTTAAAGGTTGGATGACATGTGTTACTTATAATAGAACATAATCATGTGCATTTTACAGATTATGCACATGGTTTGCTATTTTTTTTGTATTTTTATAATTTCGGAATAATTTTAAAAATTAGAGAAAATTAATATTTTCAAAAAAAAATTCTAGTTTAAAGGTTGGATAACATGTGTTACTTATAATAGAACATAATCATGTGCATTTTACAGATTATGCATATGGTTTGTTATTTTTTTTGTATTTGTTTAAATTTCGGAATAATTTTAAAAATTAGAGAAAATTAATATTTTCAAAAAAAAATTCTAGTTTAAAGGTTGGATAACATGTGTTACTTATAATAGAACATAATCATGTGCATTTTACAGATTATGCATATGGTTTGTTATTTTTTTTGTATTTGTTTAAATTTCGGAATAATTTTAAAAATTAGAGAAAATCATTTTTTTTCAAAAACATGGAGAATCATATTTACAGATTAATGAGTAATGACTAATGTATGTTTATATTTTTATTTTTTCGACAGGTTTTGCCGTTTTGGACTTTGGAGCTTCGTAGTTGTACTTTGTAGGCTGTAGCCCATAGGGTTTAGTTACTTTAGTATTTGAATTTAGTAGTTAGTACTTGATTTCATTATCTGTATTTAAGATTTACAATTACATTTATAAATTTTAAAATCTAAGTATTTCACTCTTAGACTCAGTATCTAAGTGACATAGCCACATCACATAAGCCATCTCTAATTAAAAAATGTCTAGGACTGGAACTGGAAGTGGAACTGCAAATGAGGATATTGGATGGGAACATTGTCAGAGGGTAGGTGGTGGAAGGCACCAAATAAAATGCAACTATTGTGATAGAGTAATAAATGGTGGAATTACGCGACTTAAACAACATTTGGCACATCGAAAGGGTCAAGTTGCAGGATGCACCAAAGTTCCCAAAGAGATAATGATACTGATGCAAGCCAATTTAGAAGAGTCAAAGAGGAAACGAGCTGCTGTGCAGAAAAAGAAAGATGATATCCTTGATGTGGCCCGACAAGAGGTGTTTGGTCCAGAATATATGGGCGTTCGTGGCGAAGACATCATTGATTCTGAGGAAGATTCTGATCGAGAAATGACTATAGCTAGGAGAGAAAGCGTGCGCTATGCTCGTGAAGAGGAAGAACGTCGACGCACGTTTGGTTCAAGTGCGAGTGGGAGTGGGAGTGGCCAGGGGAGTACAACTGCAGCCCCAACGGGAAGTACAGCTGGGGTTGGAGGGAGTATGTTTAGTGGATTAAGGCGTATGTTTAGCAGCCGGCGGGGCACATCTTCACATGTAACTCGTCATCCTATAGATGTAGATGTGGAAGAAGAAGATGTGCCTAGGAGACCCTCTGTTGATCCGATCCTCTTTAGGAAAGAATCTAGTAAACAAAAGAAGATAAAACAAATGTGGAGTAGAACTTCTGTTGAGAAACTGGGTAGGGCAGCAGCAAAGTTATTTATACATGCCAACATACCCCCTAATGCGGCAAACTCTCCATATTGGCAGGTGGTAATTGATGCAGCAGCAGAAGCAGGTGAAGAATTAAAGCTCCCACAGCCAAGGAAATTAGGAAAAAATGGACAGACGCAGAGTATGCAGATACAAAGGCATACGTAAATACCTTTAAACCCATATGGCAGGCCAGAGGATGCACGATCATGTGTGATGGTTGGACTGGCCCAACAAGACGCAACATGATCAACTTCATGGTGTATTGCCACTTGGGAACAATGTACCACAAGTCAATTGATGCCTCGGATGAAATAAAAAATGCTAAATATATTTTTAGCGTGATGGATAAAGTAGTGGATGAGATTGGGGAGGAGAATGTGGTGCAGATTGTGACAGATAATGAAGCAACATATAAGTCTGCAGGAAATTTGTTGATGCTAAAGAGCACATATATTTTAGTCACCGTGTGCTGCACATTGTATTGATCTTATATTGGAAGATATTGGAAAGAGAGAATGTCAAAGAAATGGTTGAAAAAGCAAAAGAAGTGACAACATTTATTTACAACCATAATCACCTAGTTGCAATAATGAGGAAGTTCACGAAGGGACGAGAGTTGCTTAGGCCAGCGGCGACTAGATTTGCAACAAACTTTATAGCTTTAAAGAGTTTGTATCAGCATAGGGGAGAGTTGAGTGAAATGTTTGCTTCCCAACAATGGCTCAACACAAAATATGGGAAGAAGACATCAGGGACGCCGGTTGATGTTGTAAACACCATAAGAGACAACAAATATTGGAAGAGGGTTAAGAAAATTTTAAAGGTGATGGAACCACTGATGAGGGTACTTCGTCTTGTTGAAACCGATGAAGCACCTACGATGGGCTTCCTCTACGACGCCATGGATAAAGCGAAGTTGGCAATTCAACGTGATTGTTCAAGCTGGCAATCTTACTGGAATTTGATCGACAAAAGATGGACAAAGCAACTCCACCACGATATTCATGCAGCAGGTTATTACCTAAATCCTAGGTATAGATATGCCCAATCATTTGTTATGGATGATGAGATTCGTATTGGATTAAAGAACGTGATAAAGAGATTAGAGCCTGACTTAGATGTACAAATAAAGGCTTTGAATGAATTGGATATATTTGGAACTCGCCAGGGTAGCTTTGGAGATATTCTTGCACAACATGCAGTACTTAAGTTGCACCCCGCCGACTGGTGGATAAATTTCGGAGAGACTACACCGGCTCTCCAAAAAATTGCAGTAAGGATTTTGAGCCAAACAACGTCTTCCTCTAGTTGCGAAAGAAATTGGAGTTGTTTTGCACTTATTCATACGAAGAATAGAAATAGAATTCAGACTAGGACGTTAGATAGACTTGTCTTTATGCATTACAACATGAGGCTAAGAATGCACATGCATTCAAGGAGGCCTACCAGTAATGCCGGTGATGGGGATTATTGTCCAATAAACTTGGACAATATTTATGATGAGGATGACCCACTTCTACCTTGGTTGGAAGTAAGGGAAAAAGAAATAGAAGATGATAGTGAAGAAATAGAAGTTGAAGACCCAGAAATACGCAGGGCACAGCAAGAGAGTCGTGCATTTGTGTTGGACCCAGAAAGGGGGGGCGGATTTCATGCAAACTCAGCAGAAGAGTGCGAGCTCTAGCAATACTGAAACAGATGATGATGATGATGATGATGATGATGATGCACCTAATGCTGGTCCTCCCACTTCTGGCATTGCTCAACCCACCGGGGCTACTGATACCATACAGCCGTCTACGGATCGCGAGGCTGATGAACTTCGACGAAGCAGGCGGGGCCGAGGGGGTCGAACTTATGAGTGTACTGAGTCACGATACAGCCAGTAAGAGCCTGGCTCCAGTAGTGCACCTGCAGGTCCTGCACCTACAGGTCCTGCTCCTGCACCGCAATCTACACCGACAGATCTGGAACATCAGCATGCGTATGGCTATGATCCGAGGAATTATGGGTATTCTTACAACCAATGGGATTATAGGGAACCTGTTCCGCCACTTTCATGTTGACGCTGTTCCACATCTACCATATGAACCAAATCCAAGTTATTCATCTCAATCTCAACAGCCTGGCCCTGAATACGAGTACCAGTATGGGCACGACTATTCGACGGGCACTAGTAGATATCCTCACTCAGGGTCAGAATCTTTGCCTAGTCAGGATCAGTCATCATCAGGTTTCGTTGACCTGATCTTTCCCTCTGGCAATGAATATTATGGATATGCAACAACAAGACCGCAACAACCCGATGATGATGACGACGACGACGTGGAGGTTGAGCAACCACAACAAAGCAGGTTTTCATTTTGGTGGTGAATTCCGATTTGGTGAGTCTTTTCCATTACCCACATGGTCATACATTCACCAAAAAAACACACACTTTACATTGTTGAACTTGTGTTTAAAATAACTCCCCTGACAAGTGACAACCAGTCAAGTAATCTTTAATCAACATGCTTGCAGGGGAGTATATCAGGTATTACTAATTTTTTTTTCTACTTTAGAATGTTCAATTGGCAGGACAAGAGTCGGTCATAGATTCAAGATAAGAGAAGTCTTAATACATTATTTTTTGCAAGTCCTCACTCCTCACTCCTCAGGTATGTAAATAAATTGTAAATAATATAAAGTAAATTATAAAAAAATAATAGTACATGTGAAAATTGAAATACTTTGATGTTACATTTATTCTAATATACATATTATTGGTATTAGACAGTTAGAAATTTGAATTTATAAGTTCTGCAGTTAATTCCAGGTTATTAGCTTCATAAATTCACCAGACAGCCCGATACAGCTTTTTCACCAAAGAGTAGACCGCTTCACCACCATAAACATGTTCAAAATTATAAATGAATGCATATTTGGGATGTTTGGAATTTTCTGGATTTAATTCATATTTTTTTAAAATTTTTTGGCAAAAAAAAAAAAGTTGACCGTTACGGGGGGCGTATCGGCCGATACGGGGCTGTATCGGCCGATACGGCCCGTATCCGTATCGGAAATGGTGGGCACCGTTACGCCCACCGAAACCGATACAGGACACCTTGGTCCAGAGAGTTTCGGGCGCTCGAAAGGCCAAACTCGGGCGCCCGATCGGCGCCCGAAGTCTTCAGCTCTTCAGTCATTTTTCTCCCTTCTTCCTTCACACATGTCCCCCCTGGATGGGGTCTTCTATGTGTCTTATCACATGTGAAGGGTCTTCAGCTCCTCAATAGTCGCCTATCCACAAGGATGGTACTTGTGGTTGACGCTTTCTTCGTTGGTACACTTGAAATGGTCTTGTGTCCTCATCAACTCGAGTGCCCCAAATTGGGCTGGAATTCATGCAATCTACAACACTCATCTCACTAATACAATAGGCTCCAAATTATGCTTATTTCACAATTTGACCATCATGTTGGTAGGTATTTATTGGACAATGAAGAATTAAAAAATTCATTGGTCTTATTTCCTTAAACAAGTGTCCTCAAATCAACGTTTATGATCATTAAAACAATCTGATTTTGGAATTGTGACTTAGCAACAATGGGCCCCACATTTTAATGGGTTTAGTTTGATTAAATACATGCCACTTGTACAAATTTCTGAGTGTACGTGTATCAAGTTTCATGCACCACCAGAGCATTTTAAAAGTTAAAAACATAAGTTCTTAAGTCAAACTTGCTGGACCACAAGCCACAATCCACCCAACAAATAACTTCCAACCGGTTAAGTGCATTTGAAATCCAACCTTTTCCTTACATTGGCCCCAAAATAAGGGAACCGGGTGCAAAAATAATTCATATCTATTCATTAGGTGGGCCATACCATAAACAAAAATTTCTAGCCTCGGTCATGGGTTCGAGTACCTATTGTGGTGAGTGTTTCTCCTGCTAGCCCAGCTGGGAGATGCCTAGGCATTTCAACAACAGGTCTCAGGTTCGAAATGCTAAGGAGACGCACTAACCCCACTGGTGGGTGGGTGCATCGTGTGGGTGTGTTGCGCAGCTAACAGGGTGGGTGTGTTGCATGACTAACAAAAAAAGAAAAAAGAGTACCCATTGTAGTGAAATTCCACTGGTGTGACTGCATGTGTTAAAATTTTTTTCTAGCCATTGATAAATAACAAAAGATACAAGTGTGGTCCACTTGAAAAATGGATATGCCTGAATTTTGCAAACGGTGATCCTTGGATGGGGCAAACCTATGGATGGAGTTGATTTCTCACACAAAAGGTGGAAGTTATTTGCCGCTGGACTGTACCTTAGAGTCCAATCGGTTGGATGGAATTTTAATTTTTAAACACATGGACAAAAAGCCACCACATATTCACTTTCGAGGGGGGGAGGGAGGGAATTTTTAGGGCTCACCGATTTGACCCAGTATCGTGTAATGGGGTTGGCCCAAACCGTTACCATTACGTAACTGCCGATATGGCCATTCTGTTAACTGTTTTGGCACACTTTGGTCTGGCCTAATCTAAATTTTGTGCTGCCTCTACCTGGTCAGTGGTAGTCTTACATTGTGGAGTTAAGCAACTGAACATCCTTGCTTGAATCTGTTCCAATTTTTATATGAAATATCTTACGTATTAATGGCCACAAAAAAGATTTGGGGGAGTTAACATGAATGGACACCATATTAACACTGCACAAATGATTACTAAAAAACTAGGAGGCATAATCCCTCAAACACGAGGGGCCTGTCAATAACAATTTTTTTTCACTCTGCTGATATGGCAAGCCTCTTCACTCCAAGAACTTCACCTGCATATTGTAAAGACTGATTTCATTGAAAATTGCCTGTGGTGTGTAATTATTCTAAAATATTGATATCAATGTCCATCTGGATACACATAAGAGGATTCACAGCCTTTAACTTCAAGGGGTTTGGGGGACCTGCATCAACAAATACATCTATCAATCTTCCCCGATCACTGTTGAAGATGCCCGAGCATGCTGAACAAATGGTAAAGGTACCCGAGGGATGAAGCTTCCAAACAATTTTGTTGGGTTTAGGATGGGTGGGGGGAGAGTGAATTCTAGCAGCAATTAAGGGATCTTAGCTCATAGAGATGAGCTCCTCATTCCATAAATGACTGCTGCCTCGAAGGTAGATAACGTAATCCACCATGTCCTCTAGCTCAGTCTCAGAGCTGGGGATGTGGTCTGTCCTTCATAAGAAGATATGGGTTCATGATATCTTATTTGGGGATGTGGTCTGTCCTTTAGAACCCAACCGTCAACCCAAATGTTGGTACTCTGAGATGATGTGGGTGAAGATCATACCTCATCAACAAGAGGTCTGTGTTGAAGAATTACTTTGTTCTTGAATCAGTAGATTTCATGGAAACCTCCTATTATCTTCTATTCCTGAGATATCTATGTGACTTAATTTTGCACCATGGGGAGTCCTTTGAGCAATCCTCTTGGTGAGCTTGGCAACAAAGGCTTTTTTCATCATCAAGGATTATGGATGCCCAAAACCCCCGTGGTGTTGGGTTTCTACAGGACTTGTCGCCATAGTTCCCTGACTAGTTCCATAGAAAGTCCTTTTTCCTTCTGTCAAGTTCTCTGATAGTTTTCAACAGGATGCCACCACGAGCCATTTGGCAGTAGTGTTTTAAATAGCGTAGTATTCAGCCCTCTGTAGTGTACTTGACATGATGATGATACTTCTATTTTTTAATTTAAAAATAGAAGAACTATGATAAATAGTAATTACACACACACACACACACAGAATGTGCTAAAAAATGATGAGTCCTCAAAATGTGCTCACGAGTTCTCATGAGAACTGGTGCGCACTATCTATCTATCTATCTATATATTGAAGATTTGGGTCATAGCTTTAGGTTCTCAGTTGATTTTGCTAGGGTTAATTGCCTCAGTATCATTGTTTGGTTTGTTTTTACTGTCTTGAGTCTGCTTATTTTGGTCTCTTTTACTGAAATGCAACACTTCATGGCTCATGCGACATTGGAACTTCCCTCAAGATCTCTCCTTTTACTTCATATGCATTACTTCCTTTGAGGTATTGTATGATCCTCGACTTGAGGATATGCAACAACATACTTGTTCTTTCTGCTTGTACAAGTGGATCCCACAGTGCAGTCATCCAGACTATTGGTGACTCTGGTTGAGCCCCACCATGTGTTGACTGTTGACGATGACCCCAACCTCTCCCTTAGTAGGTCAATCCAATTTATTCGCTGTGGCCCGCAAAATGGACTGAGGCACACATCAGTGGTTCACATTCAACTGAGAAAAAGGTCCGAGATTGGTGGGCCAGGATCTTTCTAATCTGGAAACTTATTGGGGGATCACCGAAGCATGGGTGCTGCTTGCAAGCTTAAAACTCGAGCGTGCTCTGCATATCCTTGGGTCAAGTATCCTACATAACATTGTCTTGAGATTAACTCGTTCCAGTTTCTTTAAAATGTATTTACTGAAATGGACAGTAAAATCCTCAGGTTGAGGATTCTTGATGCTCTATTTTCCTGTTCAGTACTGACATTAAAAGCAACAAATCCAATATAAGAGGCGCAGAAATACTGAAAACTGGTCTCCTTGTTTTCCCTTGCTACCTTATTGTTGCCCTGCAATCCGTTATGTATGGATATTTTGCGATGGTCTTACTGCCCATCTCTTACTGCAGCATTTCTTCTAATAATTTCTTCTCCCTGCAGTGATCTTTGCTGCCACAAGCAACCAAGAGACATGAACAGGGGTAGATATTTCCCAGAGATGGATGGTGGTGATGTGTAGAGAGAGTACTTCGAATTGGCGATTTTTGTCGTCGCGAAAGTCCTGGATGCTTGGCCCTTGTATCCACTGAGACAGATTGAATCCTACTATGTGTATTCTATTTTACCGAGGTTTGTCTAGTTCCTTGCTGCAGTTTATTTTGGGTTGTGTCAGTTTTCCGCCTATGGAGTGCTGCTGGGGATTGGGAAAAAAAAAAACCCGTCGAGTCTATTATCTGAAGTCAGTCGGCCGGCTGTGCTTTTGCATGTGGGTGCATTTCATTTAAAAGACCAAACTAACAGCATATACAAGTATGGATTTTTCTTAGCTTAAAACTTCTCATTCAGTGTCACATCTGCATTTATTTGTGGGAGGATGCCTGCTACCAATTCAATGTCTTGGCTATTTATCACAAGGAGAGAAGCTCCACTGCTCTCAGAGCAGTAAGTTATAAGTGCCCCCAGTGGTGTTGAGACCATTTGGACCATGGTGTGCCATAAAGGCCTTTAAAAGGTAACAGTGACAACTGTTACACATTATGGGGTTGTAACGGCCATAATAGCTATTATGGAAAAAATGACCAATAACTGCCATTATCAGTTTGATATACTACTTTTGTAGAATGGTCCGCCTGAAATTAGTATCTGCTTCATTTTTGGGACCATATCCTAAAATAATATGGAAAAATAGATGGATGGCGTCAATATACAATGAATACATCGAGGTGGGCCCCTAGTGTCATGGTCTTACCCACATTGCTGGTTCTGGGGTCACAGCCAAGTGGTGCTAGCCTGCGGGTTGGCCTAAACTCATTGTTAGTTATTGAGTGATCTGGTGTGAAACTCGTGGAAGATGAATGATATATTATCCCATTGGCTCTTAATAGTGTTGGGAAATGGTGTACTTGCTTGGACCCTGGGTGGTGGTTGTGGTGGTGATGGAGGAAACTAGTGAGGCCAGAGTCTAAACATTTGTTGGGAGGTTTGTTAAGAGATGTGGAGAGGATTCAACCATTGCCCCTCCCATGTGAGATCTGTGATACGTTCGGAAAATGTGGACTGAGCATTCATTAGTCAATTGTTTCTGGTTGGTGCTGTGTCGTCCATTTGATTAAGACACTTGCATGACCAAGGTTTTAATCTATTCTCAATGAATCTATTATTTGCTGTTGGGGCTCACTCAGCCAACATGTGACTACTATTGTTGCACATGATCTTTGTTTGTTAGTAGTAGATAATTTGTGCCCCTTGTTTCTCAATAATTGTGTTGTGCGTGCGCGATTCTCCACTGTACGAGAAGGTGAATTTAGCCGTGTGCGTGTGTGTGCGCGCTCTCGTGCATGCATGATGGTTTACCATAACCACCATGAGCTTTATGGGCACGGAATCACACGAGGGTGAGTCATAGCTGATGGCTTAACCTTGGTTTTAGGTTTGGAGCCTTGCTTTGAGCTCCTACAATAGGAGCAGGCGGACTATGGTCCATGCGGATTGCCTGTGACAGGAAGCTAGGTGGGGCCCACCATGATGTTTGTGAGAAATCTGTCTTGGTAGATCATGTGGCCAAAAATGAGGCATATCCAAAACCACCGGGATGTTTGTGAGAAATCTGTTTTGCTAGATCATGTTACCACATGAGGCTAAAAAATGAGGCATATCCAAAACCACCGTGATGTTTGTGAGAAAACTGTTTTGCTAGATCATGTAACCACATGAGGCCCAAAAATGAGGCATATCCAAAACTCGGCCGGAAATGAGGCAGATCCAAAACTCTTCAAGTGTATTGCACGATAGGAAAGTGTGCACATCTGTACCATTCATAAGGTCACTCCTACTGGGATTAACTTAAAACAAAAAACTTAGCCAACTCCAAAACTTCTGTGGCCCCATGAATGTTTCAACGGTGGACATGGACGTTCATATCCTCACTGTTTCCTGTCATGCGGTTCACTTGATTTTTGGTTCTGCCTATTTCTTGGCCCATGTTGTAACATGATCTGGCAAAACGGATGGACTGGGTGGATTTCTTACAAACATCCAGGTGGCCCCACCGAGCTTCCTGTCGCAGGCAATCCACGTTGGCTTGAGGTGATCATTGGAGGAAAGAGGGCTAATAAGTAAGTTGAACGGGAGTGTCTCGCCTACTAGCCCAGCTGGAATACGCCTAGGCGTTTCAGGCAGGTCTCATGTTCGAGTGCTGAGGAGACACAACCCCACTGGTGGGTGGGTGCATCATGTGACAAACCAAAAAAAAGGTAAGTTGAGCGGGAACACAGATTAGGGACGTGGATTTCCTGGAAAGCCTTTTACAAATGATGTGTGTGAAAAATCTACCCTGTCCATCCATTTAAAAAAATAGGTGGATCCAAAACTTAATAGTGAGGAGTGAACGACCACCATTGAAACACACCTATGGTCACAAAAGTTTTGTATCAGGCTAAATTTTCTTGTATTTTCAGTTCATCCCAGTGGGAATGACCGTATAAACAGTTTGGATGACATATAAACATCAAGGTGAGCCAGGAAGGTTTCAATAGTAGGCAAATCTTCCCCCAATTTTTCCTCTGGTAGGCCTCTTTGAGTTTTGGATCCGCCTGATTTTTTGTTGCATGTTACAAAAAGAGCTTACAAAATGGATGGATGGAGGTGGATTTCTCACAAACATCATGGTGGGCCCACCTAGCTTCCCTGCGCAGGAACTTCTCAGGAAAATCTTTCCTAAGAAATCCATGTCCATGGCTTAGGCGCAACCCGATCCAGCCAGGGAGTGTGGCCCTAACCAAAGGGCCCACCTTAATGTATGTGTTGTATTTCTAGGCCATCCATCTTTTTTGCCAACTTATTATAGGTGTGGCCTGATCCAACACAATGTTTATTGTTGCTACTCAACTACGATAAAATCACACAGACCTAGAGAAAATGCAAATAGCAGCTTGATCTTAAGCATGAAGGGAAAACACAAGTGGCAACTGTTTGCGCAAATCAAATACAAGGCCACATGTGTTAGCAAGGGCTTGTATTCGGTTAATGTGTGTTAGTACATTATATTTTGTCAATTGCTGTGTCTCCTAATCATGTCCTTTCTTGTGAGCCCTGGTCAAAGATTTGTAGCTCAAGACTTGAAAACAATGCTTCTTCTCATGCTCAAGCTCAAGTGGAAACAAGATTACAAGGTAAGTTACATATAGATCGACTATAGGTATCTCAAAACATTAATGAATGACGTAATCATCAATTCATCTTTAACCCATTTCTTGCTCGACCCATATTGTCAAGATTGATCAGGCTTGAATCTCCTTTGGCTAGGTGCTGATATCACTGAAAAACCAAGATCAAATTTCTTTTGATAGCACCAAACTAACAGGCTAATATTGAGCCTGATCATGCCTAAACAAGGGTAATAGATTGGTTGGGCGATTGGTCAGCCGACCGGTTACCAACCTGCAAAAATAGTCCAGCAAAGATTTGTTTATAAAAATAATTTGGCCGATCGGTCGCCGATCGACAAAAAACGTCTAACGGCCTTTTGTGTTTTGTTGCCCGTAATTAGACTGGTCGTCTGACCGGTTAGGTAGTATAGCCGACCGGTCCTCGACCGACCAAATCTGTCCAGCAACTTTTGGTCGTAGGTCATTTTAATTCGACCGGTCAAGACCCCAATTCTGACTGGTCGTCAGGGGTTTCTGACAGGTCAATTTATGACCGTTTTCTACCCGTTGAGACTCGATTTTGGGCCTCTATAAAAGCTCGTTTTGAGAGCATTTAGGGCAAGCATTCAACACCCATTAAGGGCCAAGTGAGAGAGCTTTTACTTCTTCTCTTCCTACCCTTCTTACTCTTATTCCTCTTGAGTTCATTATTCAAACCTAGCCATTAATGACTTATCATTGAGTATTCAAAGTTCAGTTTGAACTATGAACTCAAGCTTTGCATTCATGACTGACCTACCATCGATTCTTCATTAAGAGGTCTTTTAATAGCCAATTAATGCTGAGTTTGGTAGTTTCTATATAATCATTGCATTGAATAGGCAAGAGAAACTTGGTCATCTCTCTCCCAACTACCCGGCATAATCACACTCATATTACTTGCATCGGTAGCTGATCTTGGGAGCATAAAGAGGAGCTGAAGCTACTTGTTAAAGGCATTGAATTGGGGCTCAACCATTTAGGTATGTCTAGTATTTGAGAGTCTATTTATTGTGTCATTATTCCCTTGATTGGGAAACTCAGGTGAGATTGTACGTGGCCATCCTTGGATTAGGATTGGTGAGAGTTTGAGATCCAAACTCGATAAGTCCTTGGATTGGGCCATCGGCAAATGGTAAATGCGGTCCTAAAAGATAAGATGTTAAGGTTGATGGTTAACCTGATTTAAAACCACGACTATAGTGAAATCCGATGTTCTGATAGGTTGAGATCATGAACTGGGAGTGGAGTAGGGAAACCGAACCACTATATATCGTTGTGCATTGTGAGATTGAATAATTGCTATGTGTTGAACTTGTGAAATAGCTTAGTCAATCAGGAACGCTAACTGTTTGATAAAATGCCAATGATAGTCCTTCTTGCAAAACGAATATGTATTCGCCTTGAATGTCATTGTGATAATCATGGTTGTGGTAATCGATTTAAATTGTGATTGGAAATTCAAAAAGTCCTATTCACCCCCCCCCCCCCCCTCAAGGACATTAGGCATATTTTCAAGTATCTCTATAAGCGGTAAAACCACAATTTCAATTGGTATTAGAGCGGGTTCCTCCGTTCAGGTTTAAAAACCCGGAGTAAGATCCTAAGAGAGTTTGAAAATATGTTTAGAGAGGACTCCACATCCATTACTAAGCCTCATTTCTTTGATGGGTCAAACTATTCATATTGGAAAGCTCGAATGCACATCTTTTTACTATCCATCGATTCTGACGTATGGGATATGCTTAAATTTGGTTATAACGCCCCAATGGATACTATAAGAAAGGAAGGTGAACCTGATTCCTCATATTAAGAGAGAAGGCTATATGGACAGATTTTGATAAAGCTTAACATGTCTATAATGCTAAAGGCTTAAATGCTATTTTCTGTTCAGTCTCTAGAGATGAATTTGGTTACATTCAAAATTGCCAAACTAATAAGCAAGTATGGGACATTCTTGAAGTTACTCATGAAGGAACGAGCGTTGTTAAATGCTCAAAACTTCAGCACCTCACTATACAGTTTGAAAACATAAGAATAGAGGAGCATGAGACATTTATGGACTTTTTTACCAGACTGAATAAAATCACAAATGACATGTGTAGTTTAAAAGAACTTGTTCCGAAAATAGACTATGTAGGAAAATTCTGATATCCCTACCAGAACGATTCTCTACCAAAGTTATTACTCTAGAAGAATGTCGAGACCTAGATACCATGAAGGTTGAAGAATTGCTAAGGTCCCTTCAAACCCATGAATTACATTTCAAAACTCCCACCAAATCCAAAGGTACTGCCTTGAAATCTTCTCATAAGAAACAAGACTCTAAACATGAAAGTGAAGAAGAACTAGATATGGAAGAAATAACACTTATGGCTAAGAAATTTTAAAAATTCTTCAAAACTAGAGGAAACATTTTTAGAAGGAAACCCTATCAGAAGGATAAACCTTTTGACTCAAAGAACAACAAAGGTAAATTTTTCAAGAAGTCAAAAGATCCTCAATGGTTCAAATGTAAATGATATGGTTATATTGCCTCCGAGTGCACCGATAAAAAAGCTAAGAAAATGGTAATGGTGGCTACATGGGATGATACTTTAGAATCTGAATCTGAATCTGAATCAGAATCAAACACATCCCAAAGTGATGAGGAACAAGGCTCAATCAAAATTTTGATGGCCTTTATTACTGAAATGGTGCCCTTTGTGAGAAGTATCAGAGACATGGATGATCATGAATCCTTTAACACTGAAAATGAATCCTCAAATGATGATGAGGATGAGGAAGATAATAACCATGACCTACAAAAGCCTACAATGAACTGTTCCGCTAAAGCATTTTGGTTACAAAAAAATTAAATGAAGCTACACAAGAGAATAATAAATTGGCGGACCAGGTTTAAAAGCTTAGAGGTGAAAATGCACATTACACCCATAAAGACTTCGAATGGAAAAAGAAGTATGCTACAGCTCAACAGAAAATCAAAGAGCTAAAAGAAGAACTAAAAAAGGTCAAGGTAATTAATTATCAAGATTCCCTTTTCAAAGATAAATTTGTTCAAAGCTCTAAAAACTTAGGAAATCTTCTAAACTCTTCTAGATCATCTAGAATTATGAGAGGATTAGGATTTGAGAGTCATAATCTAGTCCAAAAGCCCATTCACTCAGAAACAAGAAAAGAAAAATGGGCATTAGGAAGTTAAAGTAAAAATTTTCTTACTTGCTATGCTTGTGGTGACATTGACCACTTAAAATGTGAGTGCATGGCCTTTAAAAATCCGATCAGGAACTTAAAAGGAAAATTTGTATCGACCAGAAAAACTGTGCAATCTAGTTAAAATTCTCCTATGCAAACTCCACCGAAAAGGGGGAACATGAAAAGAAATTATCCTACACCTCCTAGGAAGGATAAGAGAATGGATGAGTTGTTGGAACAAGTAAAAAAAGCCGAATATGAAAACTACAATTCTCTTACAAGAACAAGAAAAATTTGCATATCCCAAGAAAATTAGAGAACTACTGGATAAAAATACTACTCATAAAAGGATAACAACTCAATGGGTAGTCAAGAACAAATGTTTGGTCATTCATACTGCCCTAAAAGCTGGAAATAACCCTAGATGGTATTTGGATAGTGGATGCTTTAGACACATGACAGGTGATAGATCTCAATTCTGTGCATATAACGACTTCGATGGTGGGTCTGTCATATTTGGTGATGGGAGCATGGCTAAAATCATTAGTAAAAGAACCATTATAGGGCCAAGACTTCCCAAAATCGAAAATGTGCTTTATCTTGATGGCCTTAAACACAATCTATTGAGTATCTCACAAATATGTGATAATAAGCACTCAGTAAGTTTCTTCAAAGATATGTGCAAGATCCTAAACTCCACAGAAAAACTAATCATGAAAGGTCTACGCATATGAGACAACTGTTATGTTATTGAAAGTCATAACAACCTAAGCTCCCCCACCATGTGTCACATGGCTATTGAGAATGAAACTGAATTGTGGCACCATCGAGTTGGTCATATACACTATAAGAATCTATCTAAATTGAGTCGGAAAAATTTGGTGAGAGGATTGCCTAAGATAGGCAAAAGACCTAAAGCTGTATGCATCGCATGCTAAAAAGGTAAACAAATCAAGGTTGCACACAAAAGGACCTCTATCCTGGCTACATCCAAACCCTTTGAACTGCTACACATGGACCTAGTTGGTCCTACCAGGGTTCTAAGCCAAGGTGGAAAATGATATTTCTTTGTAGTCGTCGATGATTATTCTAGATTCACATGGGTCTCCTTCCTAAGAGAAAAATCTGACACTTTTGAAGAATTCCAGAAATTGGTAAAGCGACTTCATAATGGGAAAGGATTACATGGTTGCTAAAATCAGGAGTGATCACGGCGGTGAATTTGAAGATCATCGTTTGAAAGACCTATGTGATGATTTGGGAATTCATTATGAGTTTTCAGCACCCAAAACACTTCAACAAAATGGTGTTGCTGAAAGAAAAAATCGAGTATTGTTCAAAATGGCTACAGTTATGCTTAATAGTAAAAATCTTACGAAAAATCTGTGGGCTGAAGCAATAAACACTGCCTGCTATATTATAAATCGAGTTTATTTGAGGGCAAGTTTAAACAAAACTACTTATGAATTATGGTGTGGAAAGATACCAAATGTAAAATATTTTAAGGTCTTTAGTAGCCCATGTCATATTCTATGAGACCGTGACAACTTGGGTAAGTTTGACTCCAAGAGTGATTAGGGTATCTTCTCAGGGTACTCCTTAAACAGTAGAGCCTTTCATGTCTACAACAATCGAACCTCAACGGTTCAAGAGTCAATCAATGTGACTATAGATGACCAACCTCTACATGATTCAGTGTCACCAGGTGATGTAGAAGAAGATGAGGGTATATGCGAGATGACAAATCTAATAAACAACTCTCATCTTCAAAAGCCACCACCACTCCTAGTGATGTACCAATTGTTAAGGATCACCCCCTCAATCAAATCATTGGGGATTCTAACATTGGGGTCAAAATCAGGAGACAGTTGGAGGCTATCAACAGCCACCTGTGTTTCACTTCTAAAATAAAACATAAAAATGCTTATGAGGCTCTAAATGATGAATTCTGGATTCTTGTAAAGCAAGAAGAGCTTTAACAATTTATTAGAAATGAGGTGTGGTATCTAGTTGATAGGCCTGAAAGGAAAAATGTTATTAGAATCAAATGAATCTTTAAAAATAAATCCGATGAATCTGGAAATATCATACGGAATAAGGCTTGGTTAGTTGCTCAGGGGTATTTTCAAATTGAAGGAATTGATTTTGATGAAACATTTGCCCCTGTAGTTAGACTAGAGTCTATTAGAATTCTTATGGCTGTAGCTTGTGCTTTAAAGTTCAAACTATTTCAAATGGATGTAAAAAGTGCATTCTTGAATGGTATTTTAGATGATGAAGTATATGTTAAACAACCAAAAGGATTTATTGATCCTAAATATCCTCACAAAGTATACCGATTGAAAAAGGCCATTTACGAACTCAAGCAAGCTCCCTATGCATGGTATGAGCGTCTAGCTTAATTTTTAATAGACCATGATTTTGTTAGGTGGAGTGTTGACAAAACACTTTTTATAAGAGAAAATAAGAATTCAGTCTTAATTGCCCAAATTTCTGTGGATGACATTGTCTTTGGTTCCACATGTGAGAAAACGTCTATTTCATTTGCTGACTTAATGACATCGAAATTTGAAATAAGTACGGTAGGAGAATTCAACATGTTTCTTAGCTTACAAGTGAAACAACTAGCGTTGGGTATATTCATTAACCAAACAAAGTATGCTACATACCTTGTTAAGAGATTTGGGTTAGAATCTGGTCGATCTCACACTACATCAATGAGCACCACTATTAAATTATCTAAAGATCTAGCAGGCAATAGTGTAGATCAATATCTTTACAGAAGCATGATTGGTAGTCTTCTCTACCTCACTGCTAGTCAACTAGACATTGCATTTAGTGTAGGTGCATGTGCTCGATTCCAGGCTAACCTTAAAGAATCTCACCTTATCGCAGTAAAGCATATCATCCAATTTGTAGGATGCACCACTGAGTACAGCCTCTGGTACCCATTTGATTCATCTACAGACAGTGTCGAGTATTCAGATGTCGATTGGGCTGGTAACATTAATGATCGTAAATCAACAAGTGGTGAGTGCTTCTATATTGGAAACTGCCTTGTGGCATGGCATAGTAAGAAACAAAACTCTATTTCCTTATCAACAACCGAGGCAAAATATATTGCTGTCGGAAGTTGTTGTGCTCAATTACTATGCATGAAGCAAACCTTATCGGATTATGCGATCAAACAAAGCACAATGACCTTATTTTGCGACAATACCAGTGCCATTAACATTTCGAAAAATTCTGTTCAACATTCACGTACAAAGCATATTGATATTAGGCATCATTTTATTCAAGAATTAGTTGAAGATCACATCATTTCTCTCAAATATGTGCCTACCGAGAATCAGTTAGCCGATATCCTAACCAAACCTTTGGACTCAGTTCGTTTTGCGAACCTTCAAAAGTCCATTGGTGTTGGGTGTGTTTAATCCAATCATCGGGTATATGTTTTGCATGATACATCCAAGGATTTAGCCTCATTATCTGATCTACATAGGTATATTCGAGGATATAGGCCTCAATTCATTGTTGTTCATAGTCATATTTAGATCTTCTCAGTTGTTCTTTTTGTGAAAATATTGTGTTCCACCCAAGGCATTTTGATACACTCAAGTGCATGAGCTTAGGATGGTCTTATAATGAAGGTTTAGAAAGATTACAACTGTGTTGGTTCAGAAAATCCGATCAAAGTTGCAACTATGTGAAAAATTATGAAAAACTGTATTTTTGAGAGGACCGACCGGTCAGGCGACTAGTCGATCTACGCACGGGCAGCATTAGCGGGTAGGTTAAAAAATGGGTTGGGGCTCATTTGAGCCCCATTTCATTTCATTTTCTCTCCTCCACTTTGTGCCCTAAGTGCCCAACTACCCTTGCTCACTCCCTCCAAGGTGATTTTATGAAGATTAAAGGCTCACATCATCTTCTTGCCTCATGGTCATTATCTTCATCAGGTAAGGGTATCTCCTTGAGTCTTCATTGTCCATTTTCTTCCATTTTGGGAACCTAGGCTCAGTTTCTAACTCATTTTCCTTGAGTTATGTCATCTTGCAATCGTAGAGATGGGCCCTCTCCAAGGCGTGAACGCCGATCTAAAAATCACCATGATGAGGGACCCTCTCATCCAAATCCCTCAAAAACCACTTTAAAAGGAAAAGAGATTGCCACATCCTGTAAATCCCCAACCAAATCTCGTCCCGACACCTCTCATCTAGCAAAATGGGATCATTTTAAGAATCGTGAAATTATGTATGAAAAATCGGTTGTAATAGAAGATTTAGCCGAGTACAATACAGTGGCTATGAAATCCGCCGTTAGCTGGGATCCCGTGCTTCACATGGGAGGTCTAGTTCAATGGGATACCGTCCGAAAATTCTATGTATATTGTCGCGATGTCTCAAACAAACCTTCATTTTTCAAGAGCCACTTCAACAATGACATCTGAATCTTTACTATTGAGTCTATATCCCAGGTTCTTGGGATCCCTCTTGTAAAAATGTCAGTTCTAGACTTGTCTGATCTAGAACATTCTCCTGTTGTTGCCATCACTCACGTCTTATATGGCAGAAAGCCACCCATATGGGTTGGTAGTGCTCTGCATGCCTCTTCAATGACTTGGGACTTTCGGTTGATGCACAACTTGTTTTTCTGCAATGTCTATCCGAGAAAAAATAACATAGCAGATCTCACGGAATTCCAATATACTCTGCTATATCGGATAAGTCAGGGTCAGAGAATTTGTATTTGCATTCGTATCATGGAGGATACTTTATTGGCTATTCAACTCGCTAATGGTCCTTCAGCGGGTCTTCCCTTTGAGTGTCTTATCTGCAAATTTGCTGAATCCATAGGTCTAGTCAATCCCTCTGAAAAACCCGCAAGACCTGTTATCCTGAATCGCTCCCTAATCACCAAGTTGAAAAAATTAAGGAGGCCCTCCTACATCCAGAGCAAACTCAGGAGCAGCCATCTGGACCATCTCAGACTACACCTGCAACTCCTTCCTCAGATCCTGCCAGTGATCCTCGTTTTCCCCCCGAGCGGTTCAGCATGCCTCCACGAGCATTCACTCATTGAGGATCACCTGCAGCAGTTTCTCCAGCATATATTGTTGAGCTGCGACAGCATCAGGATCGTCTCCTTCAGAGACTCGACAGAATAGAGCAGACCCAAGCACAACTCGTTCAGAGATTCGATAGGTCAGAGCAGACCGATATGCAACTCCTACATGGACAGGCCACTCTTCTTGTATAACAAGAGGCTATAGTGGCTTGCTTAGCTCAAAATGAGAGGCGTTTGGATGTATGGGAGCGCGCCGCTCGTAGCGATGTTCCAACCCCAGATCTAGGGAGTCGGCATTGATTACTAATGTTGAGTTTAATATGGGGTGTCTTGGTCATAGTCCCTTTTTGCATGACTAAAGACACCAATTGGATTTCATGTTTTATCTTTCTATGATTTGGATATTTTTCTATTTTTTTATGTTGCGCTGATGAATACATATCGACCTTGGGCTACTTACCCATTTTAATGTCTGTATGGATGATATTTTGACATTTTTAGTTCACTATAGTTATACTCTCTCTTTTATATGAGCTTATGATCCTTATTGCATATCTATGAGAGGTTGGATGGTTCAGACTCTATGCCCTTTATTAGCTCATTTCTCTTGTTCTATTCTTTGTCTTGATATACATGTGGAGGGGTGGTTGGTTGATTGTGCTATAAGCCCTCTATGCTTTAACGATTATCTGTATATCTTGCATGTTTTAGTTCTTTAAACCTCATCATGATTTTCATATCTATCTCTCATCCTTATCTCATGTGATTGACATATTTTCGGCGCTAGCCTTGTAGCTTTATTAAGCATATCTATTTGCTGGCTAACCCTTGTCAATTACTGACAAAAAGGGGAAGAATCATTCCACCTAGAAGGTCTGATTATATCTTTTTACAGGACTTTATAAGTGCAAGCATTGAGGGGGAGATTTTGAAGAAAATCGACTCTGTAAATGTCCTTTTGTAAAGATCATCTTGTATATCTATATAGACATGTAATTGGGTTTTTTTTTCTTTCTGTTTTAGGTCTATCATGATTTGGAAATCATAACGTGTCCTATGATAGATGTTTTGTCATGCAATTGACAAAGGGGGAGATTGTTAGTATATTATATTTTATTAATTGCCGTGTCTCCTAGTCGTGTCCTATCTTGTGAGCCCCGGTCGAAGATTTGTAGCTCAATATTTGAAGACGATGCTTCTTCCTATGCTTAAGCTAAAGTGCAAACAAGATCATAAGGTAAGTTGCATATAGATCGACTTTAGGTATCCCAAAACATCAATGAATGGCGTAATCATCAATTCATATTTAACCCATTTATTGCTCAACCCATATTGTCAAGATTGATCAGGCTTGAATCTCCTTTGGCTAGGTGCTGATATCATTGAAAAGCCAAGATCAAATCTCTTTTGATAGCACCAAACTGACAAGGCTAATATTGAGCCTAATCATGCCTAAACAAGGGTAACAGACTGGTCGGGTGATCGGTTAGCCAACCAGTCACCGACCTGCAAAAATAGTCCAGCAAAGATTTGTTGAGAAAAATAGTTTGGCCGCTCGGTTAGCCGACCGACCAAAAACGTCCAATGGCCTTTTGTGTTTTGTTGCCCGTAATTAGACCGGTCGTTCAACCGATCAGGTAGTATAGCCGACCGGTCCCCGACCAACCAAATTTGTCCAGCAACTTTTGGTCGTAGGTCATTTTAATTCGACCGGTCCAGGGACCGGTCGGCCGACCGGTCAAGACCCCAATTCTAACCGGTCGTCAGGGGTTTTTGACAGGTCAATTTATGACCATTTTCTACCCGTTGTGACCTGATTTTGGGCCTCTATAAAAGCTTGTTTTGAGAGCATTTAGGATAAGCATTCAACACCCATTAAGAGCCAAGTGAGAGCTTTTACTTCTTCTCTTCCTACCCTCCTTGCTCTTATTCCTCTTGAGTTCATCATTCAAACATAGCCATTAATGACTTTAAGTATTCAAAGCTCGGTTTGAACTATGAACTCAAGCTTTGCATTCATTGCTGACTTACCATCGATTCTTTATCAAGATGTCTTTTAATAGCTATTGAATGTTGAGTTTGGTAGTTCCTACATAACCATTGCGTTGAATAAGCAAGAGGAACTTGATCATCTCTCTCCCAACTACCTGGCATAATCATGCTCATATCATTTACATCGGTAGCTGATCTTGGGAGCACAAAGAGGAGCTGAAGCACGTGGAGCTAAAACTACTCGTCAAAGGCATCGAATCGGGGCTTAACCATCTAGGCATGTCTAGTATTTAATAGTCCATTTATTATGTCATTATTCCCTGGATTGGGAAACTCCGGTGGGAGTGTATATGGCCATCCTTGGATTAGGATTGGTGAGAGTTTGAGATCTAAACTTGATAAGTCCCTAGATTGGGCCATCGAAGGATGGTAAACGCAGTCCTAGAAGATACAATGTTAAAGTTGATGGTTAACCTGATTTAAAACCACGATTATAGTGAAATCCGGTGTTCTTATAGGTCGAGATTGTGAACCGGGAGTGGAGTAGGGAAACCGAACCACTATGTATCATTGTGCATTGTGAGATTGAATGATTGCTATGTGTTGAACTTGTGAAATAGCTTAGTCAATCATGAATGTTAACTGTTTGATAAAATGCCAGTGATAGTCCTTCTTACAAAATGAACATGTATTTACCTTGAATGTTATTGTGATAATCGTGGTTGTGGTAATCGATTGAAATTATTTTTAAATTATTATTAAAAATTCAAAAAGTTCTATTTACCCCTCTTTAGGACATTAGGCATATCTCTAAGTATCTTTATAAGCGGTAAAATCGCAATTTCAACATATACTATTAAAAAATTATGGACGTGCTAGAATCATACCCGACTCAATGTTTGATTGAGCATTGGTGCTCTTTGCATTGAGATGGACCGTTTAAGACCAAAGTATAGGACTCAGTTGCCCTCTCAACCACCAATTGTAACAACGATCAACAATTTGCAGAAAGCTGGGGGTTAGTCATTCCTGATGGATTTTTATTTTCCTTGTGTTTTAAGGACTTGTTCTTTCACTAGTTATTGTAACTTATGTATTTCTCAATAGAACGAAGATGGATATATTAAAATAAAGAGAAGCTAAAATAATGCCAATTGTATTGATTTATACATGATGCTCACTGCAATTGATAGAATAACAAATAAATTAGAGAATATAATAAAATAAGAGATAAATACCTAAACTGCCCGTATGAACAGACAATCTGGATTCGACAACAGAAGGTTGTGGGTATTTATCGTATTCTTACAGTATTACAGTGGTGTTGCTGGACAATAACGATCTACTCTAAGCTTTAAACGTTTTACAACATAGCTGTATAGAAGTGAAGGGGTCTAAAATTAAGCTATGTTAAGATAAAAAGATAAAGGAAAAAAAGTAAAGACTATGAAGATAAATTGTATTTGGTGTGGGCCTGGAGCTCCTCATCGTATTCTCCTTTTAATGTCACGCCTCAAAAATCAGGGGTCGGGTAATCCATGGCTCCTGACTCTTCTAGGGTGACTGTATTTTGCGGAAGTGTAGTTTAACGGAGCAATTTCATTGCATCAACACATAAATAGAGAGTTAAGCTAAACAATGTATAAATAGTATGAGTTTAAGGTGTAAACACATACAATCATCCACATTAGGACTGTCAACAGACCGGATGTTGGTCCGGATTTGCTCTAATTTTACCGGATTCAGATCAACGGGTCGAATTCAGATCTTGTTAATCAGATCTGTTCAAATTTTGGATCGGATGCGAATCACCTTGGATCTGCTCCGTTTAAGATCCGATCCGAATTTAAAATAATTAAATAATATTATATATTTTATATATAAATACATGTATAAAAAAAAGCCACATATATTTTATCTTAAGTGGACCACAGTATTTAATATCCAACCTGTTGAATGGTATCCACATGTATTCGGATCAGGTCAGATCAACCAAATCTCAATTGAGTCGGGTTTCAGATCAGATGTTTAGAGATCCGTCGGATTTTGGGTCGGAGTCGGATCATCCGGATCACAAATCGGGTCGGATTCGGATCAGCCCCGATCCACTCCAAATACGATCCGTTGACAACCCTAATCCATATAACTATGAAATTCACTCAGCTGAGGCTCAATTATATACATGGTATGTGAAAGATTTAGGATCATCGACATAGGATGTTCAATCCAAGGTAGATAAAAGAAGCAGAAGACATAGGCAAGCTAGCAGGTCCTACATCTCACTCATCTCGCTGCAGCACTCCTGCATCAAAGATAACTGGTTGCTATTTTAAACCCCCCCAGGTGGGACTGAGTCATCATACTCAGTGTTACCATTCTCTGCATTAAACGTATCATAAACACAATCAAGTATAGGTAATGAAATACAATATTGCAAAAGCATGTTAAGAAGCATCATATTACAAACATCTTTCTATTCTAGTTGAATAATGCATGCAGTTATGATATAAAAATGTTATGTTCCGGAGCATTAGTGCGTAGAAAAGGGGTCAGGGCTTACATAACCTGAAGGGCAACCAGACACTCGAACACCCGTGTGATGCCAGGGTGAGCATGACCATAAGGAAGCTCGACACCTAAATGCATGTGCAATACATGAAGGGTCAGGGCTGACATAACCAGGATGGAAACCAGACACCCGAACACCTATGTGATACATGCATAATTATCAAGTATTTATTAAGTTCGTCTCCAACCAGCAGTATTGGCGAAGCCAGCATACCTCAATTATATCACAAGTCATATCAGTAGAGAAACATGTGGCTCCTCACCGCTATCTAACACGTGGCTCGTCGCCAGTGTCCTTGGTCCTTTTAGGGTTTGTCACTCGATGTCCATGATTAACAATTTCATAGGTACGGGCATAGTCCAAGACATTAAATGAATACGGCATGAGTCATCACCCAGATCACTGATAGTAGGCTCATCACTTCCATCGGGGTTCAAGACTCTATAGGACGTCCAACATCAATACAAGTCAAAGACGGCACAGGCACAACTACCCATTATTCCATGCATGACTCATAAGGGTACTTACACTCACTGATCACTACAGGGAGGCTCATCACCTCAATGTAGGTCAACAACACGAACATAGTGTACTAGCCGGACACTGGACAGTGAGGAAAGCTGGACAATGGACATTGTCAAGCTGGGGCATCCCATGCTCGGCTCAAGACGTAGAGTACGGAAGGGTTTATAATAGTTGTTCATTCGATTGTATGAATAAAAATCATGGTATTCTGGATTCTATGGAATATTTAACATTTTTAAACAATTACTGATTAACTCTGAAGTGAGTTAATTTGATGGACTCAAATGAATTACGACGGACCGCCATTGGCCACTGTCGGTTGACCGTATTCTATCTTAATCGACCAAATCAGTTTTTAACAACCAAACCAAAGTAGCCAATTTCGAATTTATAATTTTCAGAGGTTAATCCAAACAACACAGATATAAACATATCATTCTAAGCATGTTATAGTCAAAGTAATGTATAATAAAACATTTATTCCAATACTTGGCATACAATCAAACAGTTGATATGCAACTATACTGCATTCTATATATGGGCATAAAATGACACTTAGCGTGCTAATGTAGGCCATCGCATCAGGTTCACAACAAGACACTAGCCTGAGTGACTGATAATTCACTCACTCAAGCATATGTGAACTTCGGTCACTTGATGTGCACAATGCACTAATCTCGTATCTCCACAACTTAGGTCCATATGAATATCAAATTCATACAAGCCATCAAACATGGTATCAAATCCAAACACATAGTATGTGAATCACGATTATAACATAAACCTAGCATTCAGATATGAAGAATCTCATGAAAACACCCAATTTTACTAACTGACACTATCACGGGTTGATAAAAGCTAACTTAGAAGAATAGTCCTCACCTGATTGACGAATCCACGAGCTGGAAATGAGTATCCCGCAAGGATTTGAAGAAAATCCAGCTAGGACACCTAAATCTGACAAAAACCCTAATTAGAAATGAAATTCCCTAATGAAACTTTCCTAATTTGCAATAGGACGGGTATCTTACCTTAAGGCATGGCCCGCCTACGATCAATAGAAAGAACGGTAGCAGAATTTAAGGATTTGAGCAAACCCTAGAAGAAAACCCAAGCAAAATCCTCAATTTCTCTCTCAAACGAGATTCTCAAATGGGGCTTGGTATTTATAGCCCTAGATCCTAAAAATAGATGTGAGTCACACAACTCACCCTCCTTGCACATGATCTATGTCATGCAATTTGAGATATGGTGTCGGGTATCTGATATAGGGAAAATGTCAAGTCCACTAACGCGATCAATTCTGCATAGATTCGTGATCAACGGCCCACTAACGAACGATCTATAGCTGTTCTAGGTTTTCAGGATACTATTTAAATGATTTAAGAAACAAAGTTTGGTGAATCATTTTACTGGGTCGTATCGTACACTGACGGATATCGGATTCTAATGGTAACGGGGATTTATTTGGGGTTTCAGGCATTAAGAATCGGATTAGGTCGTCAGTTGGGTCTGAATAGAGATTAGGTTGTCAATTAGGTCAAATTGACTACGATACTTAAGATAATCAAGATCTGACTCGTTAATCAGGGTAGTCTAAGGTGGACATGCATTAGGAATCAGTTATACAAGTAAATCAATTGATTTCAGTAAATTTGTAACTCAACATTCATAAATTAACAAATTAGAGGTATGATTTAACGATTAGAAAGGAATCAGTGGTTATCCATGATATCTGACAAAGAATGTACGATTAGATTAATGTGTTCCAGTGTCTTATAAGGGTTTAATTGAATCAGAGAGTTCAAACTAGGGTTTCTTGTACACATCTCCTAGATTCCTGATTCTAAATCAGGCGTATGCACTCTCAATTGAGAATTTAAAGTAGAAAATTTTCTAGAGGTGTTCAAATACTATCAAGACTCGAGGATTGAAAAATCCAGGGCATTACATTTATAGTTTTTAAAGGCAGCAAAACCCTCACTTGATTTTCTTATTGGTTCAGGATCTTTCGTAGCCACGACTTTGTATGTGTTCTTCTTACAAGAGATCTCCTTATATCATCGAGAATCATTTTTACATCTTTTACTAGTACGGTTGATCCGTGGACCTTTAGGGGTTAGTCTAGCCAGATCTGGTTGGGTCACAAATTATTTTTAGATCTCTCCCTATCATGACCCTGAATATTTGTGGAACTCATGGAACTGATCCCACTTGATCTAGATCAAAACCCAATCCATTATTTCCTATCCACTTAGATATTGGTTCGATTTTCGAATCTTCACAATTGTTGTGAGAGAACCGAATATCCTTGGGAAGATTTTTCATTTTGAAAGGATTGTGAGAGACGGCCTTTTCGAGTATATTATGAATTGTGATAGGATTCTTACCTCGGTGGGTTTTTTATACACATGTTGCGTACGCTTCTTTGGTTGCATGCCACACAAATTAGGGCTATGTGTCAGTCTCGCTTTGTTCCGTTTGAAGGCATGCGTACGGTTCCGTACCAACGCATTTATGGCAGGAGACGTGTCGTTAAAGGATAAGGGTAAAAGATATCTTCGAATGCAAGTGCGATTCTGTCATTATTAAGCTTATAGTGCCGACATGGGAAGACATTTCATTGGTCTACTAGGTGTGTCAAAAATGGGTGTAAATAACAGCTTGATCTGAAACTTTTATGGCCCTTAAGTTCTTAACAACGGTAATCCAATTCTATTATGTAATCTAGATTTGTATTTGCTTAATGCTTAGAACCATGCCTTAAAATGAGCTACCAAAATGATAGAGGTGGGCCTTGTTATGGGGATATTCCGAGCTAAGCCCTGGCCCATGAACCACGAGGAAGCTCATTCCCCACGGCCCGGCCCACAGGCTATCCCGCATCTCGCACCTCGCTGAGGTTGACCACTGAGGGTCAACGCATGACAGGCTGACCACCTAGGTCAGTCCCCAACCAGCCGACTAGCCAAATTCGGCGTAGGATCAACCGACCACCCAGAGTCCGTCCGAAATACTTATGGAAGGTCCGTATATTTTCAGATCTATTGCATTTTCTAGAAAGATCTCCCCGATACGATTGCGAGAGAGAATCTTTCCTTTCACGGGACTCTACCGACGTATCTTAGCAGGATCCGTTTTCCAAACCGCCTCCAAGCCCCTATAGATATAGCTTGGACCTACACCTTAAAAGTAACGAATAATCTAAGGCTTCAAACCCTAATCTTCCTTATTCCTAGATCTGACTTAAGCATCAGAGTGTTTTCTGCTGTACAACGGCACATTCCCTTGCCTTCTTTCTATTTTTCCTCGTAGGTCCTGAGGACGGAAGGAGCTTTGACGTGCAGATTGAAGGTCGCGTGACAAATCTTAGCCATCCAAATTCGTTGTCCAAAATCGTGCGACAATAGGCCTCACATTCAGGCTTGCGTTGACATGACACCTAACCTGACATCACAGAACTGGGAAGCTCACCCTATTATACAGAAATGTGTAAATAGACGGAAGGTGGATACAAAACTTAAGTAGGCCACATGAGAGGTAATATTGAGGATTCAATGACCCCATTGAACAAATTCATGCAGCCACAAAAGTTTTGTATCAAGAATAAGTTTCTCTCTCTCTCTCTCTCTCTCTCTCTCTCATTCCACTTCATCCAAACTTTATAATGGCTTGGATTGCATGTAAACGTCAAGGGGGAGCTCAAGAATCTTTCAATGGTAGGCATTTCTTTCCACAATTTTCCCTCTCACGTGGCCCACTTGAGTTTTTTATCCACTTAATTTTTGGTCCTGAAATGACCTGGCGAAAAGGATGGACGGGGTAGATTTCTCAGAAAACGGATGGACGAGTTAGATTTCTCACAAACATTACGGTGGCCCACCTAGCATGGCAGAGAAAATCTGCGTCCCGAAAGTACCTATCCCATTCATGTGAACCGACACGTGTCCCGTAAACACTTCATTTAATAGGAGTGAGGTATGAATTCCAGTTCATTCGTCATTGGCTGTAAGACTTACATCCCATCCTGTCACATGGGCACATCATGGGGCGGAATCCTCTGCTGCAACCACTACCCCTCGCAGTGGTGTGTTGATATGTTGGACGATGTGGGGCCCAACTTAACTTATGTACTTCATATCCACACCGTCTATTAATTTTGGTAGCTCATTTTAGCCGATGAACCCAAAAATGAAGAAGATCTAAAGCTAAAATGGGCCACTCCATAGGAAACAGTGGGGATAATAACACCTACGGTTGAAACCTTTCTAGGGCGTTCTCACCGTTTGCTGATAATTTCACTCGCACCTGGATGGAAGGAAAAACACAAATATCAGCCTTATTCAAAACTTTTGTGGCCCCTAAGTAATTTTTAGTATTGGGCTTTCAATCATCACTGTTTCATATGGTGTGCTCCACATGAGCTTCCGATCTGCTTCATTTTCATGTTTTATACCTAGTAAAATGGATGGACGGTTTGGATATAAAACACCAACATCAAATTGGACTCCCCACCGCTGCACCTTATCCGCATCCGTGGGATACAGGCTATGAAACACCGTAGCTCTGTTGGGCCACCATGCTTGGGCGAGTTGTGTGTTGTGCGAAATCCACACCGTCCATCAGGTGTTTTTTCTCATGTTCACCATCTAAAGCATAAATTAATCTAATCCAATACTCATGTGATCCACACCACGAATATCAATGCAATAATCAAGGCAAAAACTTTGGTTCACGGCTGGGAGATTTTTACTGCAATAGCCCTGAGGTGTACTATTTTACTAAAAGTCTAATTTCTTGTCTGGTTTATCTTTTTGGCCTTTTGACAAGAAATTGAAAATATACGGCCGAAAATGCCCCTCCGACCGATCCCCCCTGAGCGCACGGTAGTTAGAGGGGCATTCCCGACTGTAGCCATACGAGAAATTGGACTTTTAGTAAAAATAGCCACATCTTGAGGCTAATTTCAGTTCTGTTTATTAATCTGGCGAGGAGAAATCATTGAATAGACAGAACATGCTTTGGCTTCACACACAAACCTGTGGTTGGCGTCTCCTTCGGGTTATTCTCTACAGTGTAGCTCACCTGATTTGTGGACTGAGCTAATTTTTGGAGATAAGTCCTGAACACCAGGTGCAAACCTGAAGAATGGAGTGGATGGTATTCATACGACAAAGTAAGGCCAGAGAGCTAAAGCGCTGCATGCTACAGATGTGCTGCAGAGAGTTCCGGTCGACAACTGAAAATATCTATGACATGAATTGCAATTTCTGTCCTGAGAAAGGATCAGAAGTGATAATTGCAGTACGATAGTACTCTGGCGTCGCAAGTTCAAACGAGTAACACGTGCAAAGAAGGTAGATTCGATGCTTGTAAAATCCAGCAATTAGGTGTGACCCGGGTAACACGTTAGTTGATGTTGGGTCCACTTTGATGTATGTGGTGTGCATTGATGCCCAACACAATCATCTTTCATTTTATTTCAGGGCACAGTCTTAAAAAAAATAGATCCAAAAGTTTCAAGTGGACCACACCATTTAAAACTTTCTAATGGCCATAGTACTGTTTATCTACCATTTAACCTGTTGATAAGGTTACATAGTACAGGACAATAAGAAGATAAAAAATAAAATAAAAAAATTACTAGGTCCACTCGATATTTGGATCTGCTTCGTTTTTAGAACCTTTGTTCATTTTTGTTACACACCCAAAAATGAGCCAGAGAGGCCACACTGATGACCAATGTGGTATGCACCAAGGTCTACCGTTAGGACGACACCCGCTAATGTGTTACCTGAAATACTAATAATCCATTCCGGTCGTCTCGACATGTGCGTGTTGCACAAAATTTTCACTGCAATTTGCCAAATACCCTACCGTAAAAATTCCAGCCATGAAGGCATTTCAGGCTTTATGCTGTTTTTTTCTTTTTCTTTTTCGTATCTTTCAATGCTCTGTCAGGAGCGGATCAGGTTCAAATCCGGGCCTGTCACAGGCTTAGCACTGATTTGGGGCCATTGGGAGAGAGGAGATGTGACATGATTGTGTCAGGCTTACTGATATGGCAGGTCTCCTTAGACAGCGTGCGCTTCACCTCTTCCCCAATGAAGTGGGCTGTGTAGTAGCTCCGCATGGAGTAAACTCTGTGGGCCCCAGTGATTTATGTATTTTATCTATTCCCTCCATCCATCTTAACCGAACATTTTAAGTATGGTGTCAAAAAAATGAAGCATATTAAAATTTAAAGTAGACCACACCATAAGAAAAGTTTGAACTAAATATCTACCATTAAAAAATTCTTAGAATACACAAAAGTTTTGGATCGAGCTGATATTTGTGTTTTCCCTTCATCCATATCCATGTGAACTTATGAACAGGCTGGATGACAAATAAAAATTACTGTAGAGCCTGGGAAGGTTCCAACGGTGGAAATTATTATTTCCACCATTTCTCGTGGATATGCTTAAATTCTGGGCTCAACCACTAAAATGAGCCCGTGGATATGCTTAAATTTTGGCTCAACGACTCAAATGAGCTCGTGTATAAGACAGCACATACATTCTAGGCAGGCTAAACTCAGCACGATAAGCGCGTGCAGAGTTACTCCGCATGAAATCCGATCCCTTCACCAATACGAATGTGAAAGTACGTGCCATGTCTTGAGCTCGGGAAAGGCTCTGGTAAGGGCCCCGACTTGGGTGATACCTCGAAACTAGTGGCGTGGGTGGGACTCCAAACATAGGGCCCACCTATAAGTATGAATTGTATACCTATACTGTTCATCTTCTTCTAAGGATTATTTTATGCCATGAAACCAAAAATAAAGAAGATAAAGACTTTTTGTGGACCATACCATTAGAAACACTTGTTAATGGCCATTACAAATTTTTTGTGGCCCACAAAAGTTTTCTATCGACCTGGTATTTGTTTTTTCCTTTCATCCCTGTCTACGTGACCTTATCAACAGATTGGATGGCCAGCAAACATTACGGTGGACTTCAGGAAGTTTTTAATGGTAGGTGTTCAATTAGCACTGCTTCCAGTGGTCTACTTAAAATTTTAATGTTCTTCAATTTTGGGATTGAATCCTAAAATAATATGAAGAACCAGATGGACGGCATGGATATACAACGAATGCATCCAGGTGGGCCCTACGTTCGGGGTCCCACCCACATCGCTGGTTGCCGGGTCTCACCCAAGTCGCGCCCTCCGGTAAGTACCTAATCCGCTCCGCTCTATCCTGCCTGATGTGGCATAACAACGTCTTTATAATCAAGAGAAGAGAAAAGAGGCAAAACCACATAATTCTTTCTTATATTTTAAATCCATAAATCTATCAATAATAAAGACAATGCGCATGAAAATCGTTCAATCAACATGTCCTCACTCTGATAAATCCAAACCCACACCAACAAGGCTAGAAATTTCAGACGCTTTCTCCCCCTCGAAACCTTCCAATTCTTTAATGGCTAAGGATGCTAACCCTTTTGCAATTTCCAATCCATCACTCTCTTCTCTTCCGGCACCGGCACCATCCATCATCCCCCAAATCATCCCTATGTAAAGCCCATACCTTCTCAATTTCTCAACCTCCTCTTCGCTGGCCCCACCTAAGATGGCCCCACACGCCGCCCCACATGCATAAAGCGCGGCTTCCTTCTCACACACCTCCCCAATCACATCCACACCATCCTCACCTTTCTGCCCCTTGGCCCACTTCACGTGCATGTACTGTCCTTGCACTACCCCTTGTGCACCCATTGCACGTGCTATCTCGATGATCACCCTCAGAATCCTCTCCGAATTCCTGCCCTCGACATCGGACCGTGCCAATAACTCAAAACCCAATGGTGAGATAGCGTCGCCTGTGAGAAGCTCAATGTTGGCTCCATATGCCGACGGAGTGGTCTTTTCCAGTAGGTTGGGGAGGTGCGCGTGTGTGTGAGAAGCCGCATGTATTAGATTTATAGCACAAGCGGCTGCTACGACAGCTTCGGAGCGTTGGCCTCCGACCAGCTCACATGCGGCGATGCAGAGGGCAGAGGCCATGGTCCTGGGCGCAGCAAAGACCAGATCATGCATTGGCTGATGAACCACTACTGGGGCACGAATGGGGAGGGAACGTTGAAGGTAGGCCTCGACGTCGGCGTTTATGGACGTCCAATATGATTTTTGATCGGACACGGCAGACCTCATGGTTATTGAAGACGGAGAAGATGATAGGCGATGGAGATTGTTCCTGGATAGGCGAGGGAGGATTTTGTAGCTTGTAAAATGGCTGAAGGAAAGGGCCATGGAAACTGGGAATGGGAGAGACTGTTGGAAGAGGTGAAAAGAGGGGGGCTTGCTGCACGCGGACTTTTGGGAATTGTGAGTTATAAAAGAGGTGGTGTGATTTTCATCGTGACTAGGCTTACATTTATTGTGGGCGCTTCGGTTAGGTTTTTGTCCCAATGCGTTTCACGTCGGTATGCCCACCTGCGCATACTTCTCACCAGAACGTGTGAGTACTTTATGAGAGCTCATCGCATGTGATGTTCAAATTTTTTTTTTTTTGTGTGCCGCAACATGTAGAGAGTTCAAATTCAGGGCTCACATGAGATGAGCTCTCAAAAAGTGATTGCGAGCCTGTAAGTATTCAAGTCCATCTGTGTGGGCCCATCATAACGCACATGGGACATTCACGCCGTGCTTTTGGTGAGTCCCCTCTAAGTTATGGGATATTGCAAAAACATCAGCCCTATTTGAAACTCAAGGGGGTTACACTATAAAAATAAAATAAAAAGTAAAAAAAGTACGAAATCACACCTAAAACATCCAAAAGCTGTTAATGGAGCCCACTTGAGTTTTAGATACAACTGAAACTTGGTGTGATCCCTTATCCAAGAGAGACACAATGTATGGTCAGGATTTTTAAACCACATCTTGGTGGGCCCTATAAACGATCATGAAGATTTCAATGGGTGTATTTGATTAATGGGGTGGAGGTCAATTGCACTTCATGGTGTCCCCTCTCTACATTATATTATTATATTATGGTGTGGAGGAGGCTACGTCTATTTGGTGAGTCCCATCAGGAGGACACCACACCATATGAAACTATGTACAGTCATGATGCTTAAAACATCTAAAATCACTAGGTGGTGATCACCTCAATTTATGGCCTGAAATTTGGTGTGACCTCCAGTCCAAGTGAGACACACACAATGAATGGGTTAGATGTCTGAACCTAATCTCCATGCACCCTATAAATAATTAGGAAGGTTTCAATGGGTTCGTATCCACTCTCAACTCTTGCCTATAGTGTGGTCCACATAAATAATAGATTGGCTTGATTTTTAAACTCACAGCTGACCATGGAAGGGTGCATCTAATTGATGGTATGGATGTTGGTGGGGCCCACGATGGGATGCTATATGCAGTTACTAAGTTGGAATTTATCTTCCAAGTTCCTAATGCTCCTAATGGTTGATCAATATCTATTGAGTTGACCAGGTCCAACTCGCTAGACTCGTCTACGGGAGGTAGGGCCTGCTTACATATAATTTTTTAATGAGTGTGGACTGTCTGTTCTGACCTGTGCACTAATATCTAATTGGGTAAGGTCATCATCTCTACCGACGTCAGCAGGAAGACAAAATTAGACAGAAAACTACCTAATTAATGTGGAATTTTACCTCTTCCAAACCTCATCACGTTGCTGGTCTGCTGGGTGGGCCGTAAAATCAACCTCAACTATCAGGTGCCTGATTCATCTGGTTTGCTATTTTTACACGGGTGTGGTTCACTTGAAATTTGGATCTGTCTCATTTTTTGAACCATGCCATAAAATGATATGGCAAAACGAATGGACGGCATAGATATGATACATAACACATACATCAAGGTGGGCCCAGAGGTCTGTGCCTCCACCCACAATGATGTTACCCCTGCTTCGTCTGATCCGCGCCCCAACAAATGTGTTGCGTGTGTGTATACATAAAAGAAATGAAGAGAAAAATAGTATTTAAAGCCTAGCCTGTTGAATCACCGGGCGCGACTTGGGTGAGACCCCGGAACCAGCGATGTGGGTGGGACCCTGAACCTAGGGCCCACCTAGGTGTATTTTTTGTATATCCATGCGGTCCATCTGTTTCTTCAGATTATTTTAGTACGAATTCCAAAAAATGAAGAACATGCAAATTTTAGGTGGACCACACCACAGGAAGCAGTGCTCATTGAATTGCTACCATTAAAAACTTCCTGGAGTCCTCCATAATGTTTATTGACCATCCAATCTGTTGATTAGGTCACGTAGGGAGGAATGAAATTAAAAAACAAATATCAGGTTGATAGAAAACTTTTATGACCCACAAAAGATTTTTAATGATCATTAACCAGTTTTTCTTATGGTGTGGTCCACCCGAAATTTGCATCTGCTTTAGGTACCATGGCATAAAATAAGACGAAAAAGAAGATGAACAGCATAGATATACAATTCATACACAGAGGTGGGCTCCTATGGTCAGGGTCCCACCCACATCGCTGGTTCCTGGGTCTCACCCAAGTCGCGCCCTGAATCACCATGAGGAAAAATCAGACTCGACCACTCATCTTAAGGGGCACACCATATCAGATAATTTCCAGCCATTGTGGTGCCACGTGTGAACTAAACGGGTACAAACAATTGGTAATGTGTTTACTACAATATGGACCGTCAAAGTTTAGCTTGGTTGGGTCGTTTGGTGGCTACGATAGGTAGATATACGTGATGTACGGCTAGATGACTTTAAAATTGAAAATAAAGAAAACTAGACACTAGCTTGACGAGTAGAGAGTTCAAGTTACGGTTGGTTTTGCAAATGGGTTACCTGTTGTGAGATATGAGACAATACACGTAAGTATGTGTGTATGGATGCACGCATGGTTACACTCACACCCGGATCCATACTCAAGTGGTAGACGGAGTGAAGATAGCCTAGTTTCAACACCGAGGTCATGGTATCAATTTTCAAAGTGGGGGTGGCTAACATTGCAGTGTGACTAACAAGGGTGGGTGGTTGTACTAACAATGAGGTGTGATGAAAAATCTCAATAGACGACTAGATGTTGTGTTTTAAAAATGGAGATTAAGGATCTTTGAATTTTCTTTCTTTTCGAATTTCATAGGTCATAGCCATATTCTTCTTTCCCATAGCCTAAGAATATGCAGGAAATTACTCTATCATAAAGCTTTGTTCTCTGTTATTTAGGCACATGGATATAAACTTTGCACCCAAATACCTTAAAATGAGAGTATGAAACCTCTTTCCCAATCCACGCTCTTTCTGTAATATCTTCCTCCAAAGGAACTAAAGGAGACCTGTTAATTAGGTAACAAGCCGTATGCATAGCCTCACCTCAAAATGATTTAGGCAGTTTGGCTAAAGAGAGCATGCTCTCGACTCTTTTAACAATGGTTCTATTCATCCTCTTGGCCACACCCGTTTTATTGAGAATTCATGGGAATTGTCTTCTGATGCTTGATATCGTTCTTTATGCAATACCCTCAAACAATTTTGATGTATATTTCACCACCATTATTTGTTCGGATGCATTGCAACTTTTTACATGTTTCTCTTTCAACCTTTACATGAAAATGCTGAAAAATTTCATATACTTAGTCTTTGATTTTCATAGAATATGCACAAACTTTTCTAAAAGTGTCATCGATAAATGTAATAAAATATGAAATACCACCAAGATAATTATACTTCATGGGACCACACACAATTTGATTCTATGAGTAGCATTAGCCTTTCTATGGGTCATTGGTACATCTGATCCATCTATCGTAATCTAAATGATGAAGTCTGTTCTAGAGATTGGATGATCCAATTGGCCATAGAGGTCTTTGAAGGAGTTTGTTGTATATATAAATTTCAAGATGATGGATGATCATTATAGATCAATTACATGGGTATAAATCTTCCTCATATTTTTCGGTATGTTAGAGGGGTGGCCTCATAATCTGACCTATGATGATAATAATTTCGTCAAGGGAATTTAGGAAAAACTATAAAAAGATGTTAATTGGTCGAATGGTGGAAACTAGGTGCGCTTCAGTTGACAAAGACAGGGTTCGGTCAACCGAGTGACTTGTTTTCCGAAAAAACATAACAATCTGTAATGGTGACCCAGGAAGCCTTTGGTCAACTGAAGGAAGGGCTGGGTCGACCGAAGGACCCCCTTTTCGAAATTTGGTGCAATTTGTAATTTTGACTGAGGAAGTCTTCGACTGACCGAATGAGCTTTCGGTCGACCGAACACAGGGCTGGGTCAACCGAACAACTGTGTTTTCCCTTAATTTGTAAATATTACTTTGAATAATTAATTAAGCTTATGACCTTAACGAACTAATATATAGGGAAGGTGTATTAAATGTAGAATGTTAAATAATGATTGTAGATCCGGAGTTTACTATTAATACAAGCGTTAAGGGAAAACAAGTGGAATGCTCATCACCAGCTGTCACGATAGGTGAGTGAATCCCAACATGTTTCCTCTCCATCACATTTAAGATGGATTGTATGATATCTCTGTTTGATGATTGGTGGATTGTAGGTATTTGATGGATTAATTATATTTGAATTGTTATCATGATAGTTACCTTGAAATACATGAGTATTCATAAGCATATACCGAGTATTATGATTACTTATCTGAGAAATAATGAGGAAGAAGAACATATCTCTCACAATATGAATCAAATCTGAATTATGTCATGTTATCTTTGTGAAGAGGAGATTGTAAAATGATATAAGCATTTCATGCATTCATTTTCATGCATTATGATGTATACCTGGAGGACTCCTTCGGAAGATCTATACGTACTTAAGTACCAGATACACATGGACCATCCTACATGCCTACGCAATAGTGAAAGCCTACCCATGGGGTAAATGCCGACCCTAAGAGGGTTGATGTGAGATTGATAGACTCCAAACCCAAGCAAGTAGACGATCTTCCCACTTGATCATGCATTATGTATTGCATATCATTATATTGTTTCTGTATGTGTGTTGCTATCTTACCTGTTATGTGCACGAACCATGATAGATCACTCACTGAGCCTGGCCAACTGACGGTTGTGGATTAAAAATATAAACAGAATGAGTTGAAGTTCAACCACCAGCAATGAATCCTAAGAATGAAGTCGACTCAGTGGAGGAACCTTAAGGGGATTGGCCTTATTTGATGGAAGAGGAGCTCGCTGCTTTAAACCAAGATGAATAGATTATTATGTTTCTTTCATTAGTTTATGTTATTACTTTCCATGATTAGAATTATGGACTTTGGATTGAATAGTTGTAATAATCCCAAATCAGTGGACTTTAGTAGTTGAGTTGGACGATGTGAATTTAGGGTTGAATTGAATAAATGTTTGGTTGATGCTTTTATGGATGAATAACTTAGTATATATGAGATATTGTGCCTCTTCAAGTATGTGACTTTTGGGTTAAGTATATTTAATTGCACAAGTCATACGCCAAAACTTGGGCTTGAGGGTGCATACTTTGTGTCCGGAGTTCAGTACGTGACAAATAAATCCTCATTTGCGTTAGTGGGATAGTCCGTAAAACACCCTATCCCCGTTTGCCCGCCATGTTTGGGTCTGTTGTGTGTTGTGCAAAATCCACTCCGTCCATCAAGTGGGTTTTCTTATGGTCACCGTCCAAGACTCATGTGGTGTTAATCTAAGCTTATGTCATCCACATCACTACGGAGATCAATGCAAAATCAAGCCAAAAACTTTTGTTAGCGTAGCATGGTTCGCCTGAGTTTTGAATCAGGATAGTTTCTAGAGGCTCTGTTTATTCTGGCGAGGAGAAACTATTGAACGGAGTTGGATGGAATACATAGCGTATGCTTGGCTTCACGCATGAACCTGAGGTTGGTGTCTCCTTCCGATTATTCTCTACAGTGTGGCCCACCTGAGTTGTGGACATAGCTAATGTTTGGAGCCAAGTCCTGAACACTAGGTGATAACCTGAAGAATGGAGTGGATGGCAATTTCACGACAAAGTGAAGCTAGAGAGCTCAGGCACTGCATGCTACAGAGGTGCGACAGAGAATACTTGCAGGTGCACCCATAATTTTCATAGAACCATCGGAACCGAAAATATCTAGAACATGAATTGCAATTTCTTGTTCCGTGAAAGGATAAAAAATTGAGTAACACGTGTAAAATAAGAATGGCTTGGTCCTTTAAGAGTGTGTGTGTGTGTGTGTGTGTGTGTGTGTGTGTGTGTGTGTGTGTGTGGATGCTCACCTACCAACCATCTCACGAGAACTTGGGAGAGATTTTTTAAGGCTCATCACATGTGATGTGTCCTTAAAATCTGAGTCGTCCACATGATATAGCACCCCGAAAAACCCCTAAGGCCTAAATTTCAACATGAAGAGAAAAGGAGGCAAATCAAGGGAGGAAACTGTTTCCATTTGTCATGGCTCACCAGATTTGTGAATTAGGTTGAAAGTTGGGCCTCAGGGGTTTTTCGAGGTCCTACATCACATAGACAACTCAGATTTTAGAAACATATCACGTGTGATGAGCCCTAAAAAATCTCTCACAAGTTCCCGGTGAGAGATGGTTTGTAGGTGAGCATTCCTCTCTCCATATATTGTTTCCAACATCACATGAGCACTCATCCTTCCATTTAGTTTGGTCTACTTTTAATATCCACCGTCACCGTCTATCCATCATGTGCGGCCAACCTTAGATGTAGATCATTTATTATGTTGGTCCCACCTTCACCTTATCTTTAATGTGAACCTTTTATTGTGTGGGGTTCATCTTCAATGTGGATCATCCACCTTGCAAGGACCACCTTGGATATTGTGGGCCGTAAATCATGTCGGACAATGGATTTGGACTGTTATGGGTAAATTCGGGCTGAGCTCAAAATATAGAAAGCTTCCCACTGGGGTTCATCTACAATGGTCATGGACCGATTATTTAGGAGAGGAAGCTAAGTCAGGCTTCGGCCCACTCGGTCTCGGCATTCAACATTCTCGGGCTCTATATTCAGCCCTCTCGACCTTGGCCCACCTCAGCTCAACATCTGGCCCTTAGCTTGGCAAGAGGCATGGCCTCATCTGCCTTGGTTTATCCCTCTTGATAAGATAAGGATAAAGCATATCCCATTGATCCAGATAAGGATAAGGATAAGGCTTATCCCACTGATCCAGATGAGATAAGGATTATCCCAACTTAAATCTCTCCAATAATTATCTATAAAGAAAACTCCCACCTTCTCTCGAGATAAGCAATCCACCGCCATTAAACCTCCAATAACCTTTTTCTTTCAGTATCCGTACTGACTTTGCCATCGGAGGGCTGTAAGCCGGGCCAACCGGCGACGGTCCTAACCTTTGTCGGTGGTTGCAGGTCCCTCAATCTACACCATTCATCTCTGAGTGGAGATCAGACGACGAAGAATCCAAGTTGGTCCCTGACCAATAGCTATTAGCCAATTTTTGGCATCAACATGGAAAATCCATCATTCGGGGCCACCTTTAATGAATAGAACAGGGTTCACCATAGCTAAATCACTGCATATGCATATAGGAGATTAGACACTCACATCCTAGTGTTGCATAAAAAAAATGAATAATATAGTACGAAACACAGCCGTAGTCCAAGTTGAGGTGTTGTTCATCGCCTAACACCCTACATCCTGGTGTTCCATGAAATAAGGAATAATATAGGATGAAACACAGCCGTTGATCAAGTTGAGGTGTTGTTCATCGCCTAATACCCTACATGTGGTAGCTTGAGGATATGGATCCATCAAGCGAGTCCTCCTACCATATGTTCCTTGAATTGAAAAAAAAAAAAAAAGAATAAAAAAATCCAATATGTTGGAGAATCCATTTTAATCTTTACCATCCATTTGAAGGCATCATAAGTTTCGTTGGGTTTTCAAGTTGGGGCTATTCATTGCAAGGCGCCTCTGGATAGACGGCCTGGATTCACCCCAACATCTGATGCTTGTCAGTCACACAGCCACAAGCATCCTTTCCTCGTACATCACATGGAGCATAAAAAAAGAAAGAAATAAAATAAAAAATAAATAAAAATAAAAAAATCTCGTGTAACACGTGAAAGGCCACAACGTTCAAAATACACAACCTCTTGTGGGCCCCACTTCTCACCACCGTCTGATGTTAACGAGAGAGTTAACCGGAATAAAACCAAGGTTAAATCAAGTCATTCCTCTGAAAAAAAAAGGGACAGCCATTATGCGGGGCCCACCGATGTGTGTCATTCATCTCAAGGGGCCGGCCTTTGAAGTTGACAGTCTATCAGGTGGGGCCACAATCCATGACTGTTCATCATGCAGGCCGGCCTTCATTGTCCACCACCCTAATGTGGAGCCCACTTTTGTTGAGGACCGTCCATTGTGTGGACCCCACTTTCGAAGTGGGCTGTCCATCATGCAGATCCTGCCTTGGATATGAGTCATTCATCATTAGGAGCTGACCTTTGATGCAGACCATCTGTTATGTGGGGCCCACTTAGATATGGGCCATCCATCATCAGGAGCCCACCTTCAATATCCTACCTTTGATGTGGACCGTCCATCATGTGGGCCCCACCTTTGAAGGGGTCGTGTGGATGTGGGTATTTCGATCATTAGGGGTCTACCTTTAATGAGCACCATCTATAATGTGCCCCCACATAAATATGGGTCATCCATCATATGGGGCCTACCTCTGATGTGGACCATCCATAGTATGGGTGCCACCTTCAATGTGGACCATCCATCTTGTGGGCCTCCTTTGATAAGGATAGTCTGTGTAAAAAGCGCAAAAATTTCAGTGCCGGTGCTTCACAAAATATGCTAAATTTCTTTAGATTGCCAGCTACACAATAGAATTTTTAACGTGTGGAGTTTTTCAGGGCTACCATGATTTTTGTGTTAGATCCACATCGTTTATCAATTTTTCTAAATAATTTTAAAGCATGACCCAAAAAATGAGATACATACAAAGCTCAAGTGAACCACACTATAGAAAGCAATGTGGATTAAACAAACCGCCATTGAAACCGACCTAGGGAAACCGTAAGGCTTATTTTCCATCTAACCTTTTCATAAGGCCACCCGTACCTGGGTGAATGTAAAATACAAATATCTGCTTGTTCAGAGCCTTTTGTCGGCCCAAGAAATTTTCTATGATAGCATCAATTCCTAATGTTTCCTTGGTGTGGTCCACTTGTGTTTTGGATCTGCCTGCTTTTGGGTTCTACATCCTAGAATGATCTGAAAAATGAATGGACGGTGTGGATCTAAGAAATACACAACCATGGGTCCAACAAATTCCACGCCCGTGAAATTCCGTTGCCGGCAAGAGAGATGAAAATTATAGCGTAACATGTGGAACTTCCGCGGGCCATTCCTCTTTCCATACCTTTCACGATCTGAGACAAAAAAAAAAAAAAGGATGCGCGGCAGTGAATACTCCTGTGACTTTAATACAGACCATCCGCACTCTTTAGTTAAAAAAGTAAAAGAAAATGGAAATAATTAACTTTCATCGCATAAATTATTATTATTATTATATTTTTTTTATCACACAGACATGTGAAATCTCTCGGTAAACAAGTCTTCACTTTGACAAACCCAAACAAACACCAACAAGGCTAGAAATTTCAGACGCTCTTTCCCCTTCGAAACCTTCCAATTCTTTAACGGCCAAGGATGCTAACCTTTTTGCAATGTCCAATCTATCTCTCTCTTCTCTTCCGGCACCGGCACCGGCACCGGCACCATACATCATCCCCCAAATCATCCCTATGTAAAGCCCATACCTTCTCAATTTCTCAACCTCCTCTTCGCTGGCCCCACCTAAGATGGCCCCACACGCCGCCCCACATGCATAAAGCGCGGCTTCCTTCTCACACACCTCCCCAATCACATCCACACCATCCTCACCTTTCTGCCCCTTGGCCCACTTCACGTGCATGTACTGTCCTTGCACTACCCCTTGTGCACCCATCGCACGTGCTATCTCGATGATCACCCTCAGAATCCTCTCCGAATTCCTGCCACCCTCGACATCGGACCGTGCCAATAACTCAAAACCCAACGGTGAGATAGCGTCGCCTGTGAGAAGCTCGATGTTGGCTCCATATGCCGACGGAGTGGTCCTTTCCAGTAGGTCGGGGAGGTGCTCGTGTGTGTGCGAAGCCGCATGCATTAGATTTATGGCACAAGCAGCTGCTACGACAGCTTCGGAGCGTTGGCCTCCGACCAGCTCACATGCGGCGATGCAGAGGGCAGAGGCAATGGTCCTGGGCGCAGCAAAGACCAGATCATGCATTGGCTGATGAACCACTACTGGGGCACGAATGGGGAGGGAACGTTGAAGGTAGGCCTCGACGTCGGCGTTTATGGACGTCCAATATGATTTTTGATCGGACACGGCAGACCTCATGGTTATTGAAGACGAAGAAGATGATAGGCGATGAAGATTGTTCCTGGATAGGCGAGGGAGGATTTTGTAGCTTGTAAAATGGCTCAAGGAAAGGGCCATGGAAGCTGGGAATGGAAGAGATTGTTGGAAGAGGAGAAAGAGGGGGGCTTGCTACACGCCGACTTCTGGGAATTGTGACTTAGAGAAGAGGTGGTGTAATTTTCATCTTGACTAGGCTTTATATTTATTGTGGGGCTTGGTTAGGATTTTGTCCCAATGCGTTTCACGTGGGTTTATTTTTTTCTCTCTATATAGGGAGAGAGGAATGCTCACCAATGCACAGTCCTCACTTCTCATCAGAATTCGTGAGTACTTTTTGAAAGCTTATTCTAGGTGAAGGTTTATATTTTTTATATGCTGCATCACATGAACGGTTCAGATTTAGGGCTTACATCATATTTGATGAGCTCTCAAAAAGTGATGGCGGGCCTATAGGCCCATCGTGATGCATATTGGACATTCAGGCCATGCTTTTGGTGCATGAGTCCCCTCTGAGTTACGGGATATTCCAAAAACATCAGCCACATTTGAAACTCAAATGGGTCACACCATAAAAAAAACAGTATGAAATCATTCCTAAACATCTAAAAGCACTTGATGGGAGCCCACCGAGTTTTAGATACAGCTAAAACTTGATGTCACCCTTTATCCAAGAGGATCATAATGAATGGTCAGGATTTCTAAATCACATCTTGGTGGGCCCTATAAATTATCATGAAGATTTCAATGGGTGGATTTGATTGATGGGGTGGGGATGTCAATTATACTTCATGGTGCCCCCTCAGTGCATTATATTATATTATATTATATTATGGTGTGGGGGGGAGGTTACGTACATTTGGTGAGTCAGGACCACACAACATGAAACTAGGTAAAATCATGCATGCTTAAAACATCTAAGATCACTGGGTGGGCCTCACCTCAATTTATGGTTTGAAATTTGGTGTGACCTCCCGTCCAAGTGAGACACACACAATGAATGGGTTAGATGTCCGAACCTAATCTCCATGCACTCTATAAATAATTAGGAAGGTTTCACTGAGTTGGCATCTACTCTCAATTGTTGCCTATAGTGTGGTCTACATAATCATAGATTGGCTTGATTTTTAAATTCACAGCTGACCATGGAAAGGTGCATCTAAGTGATGGTATGGATATTGGTGGGGCCCACGATGGGATGCTAGATACAGTTACTAGTTATCTGCTGTCGTGGGGACCGTTATTCCAAGTTCCTAATGCAATGGTTGATCAATATCTATTGAGTAGACCAGGTCAAACTGTGTAGACTCGTCAACGGGAGGAAGAGGCTGCTTTTATATATATATATATATATATATATATATATATATATATATATATATATATATATATATATATATATATATAATGAACAGTGTGGACTGTCTGTTCTGACCTGTGCCCTGATATCTAATTGGTAAGGTCATCATCTCTACCTACGTCAGCGGGAAAAAAAAAATTATACAGAAAACTACCTAATTAATGTGGAATTTTACCTCTTCCAAACCGCATCATGTTACTGGTGTGCTGGGTGGGCCCTCTGTACTATTTATGTAAAATTAACCTCAACTATTAGGTGTCTGACTAAGGTGCTGTTTGGTAAACTGAAAAATTAAGCCTGAAAATTAATTTAAATATTGAGAGCTTAAAGTGCTGAAGTTAAGTACTTATAAGAATTGAAAAATCTTTTTAATAATTTGTCTGAAAACTATCATTGAAAACTTATTGTCCCACAAAAAGTTTCGGATCAAGTTAATATTTGTGTTTTCCCTTAATCTTGGTCTTGTGTTCTTATGAACAAGGTTGATGGTAAATAAACATCATGGTGGGCCCTAGGAAGGTTTTAATGGTGGACATCATTGTCCCCACTGCTTTCAGTGGTGTGGTCCACCTGAGGTTTCGACCTATCTCATTTTTGGGCTCATGCCTTAAAACGATATCTCCAAATGGATAAACTATGTAGATATGATACATACATTACTGCTGGGGGCTTATAGAATTTGGTGACTTCAAGTACTTGCGTAGAATGGTGTCATGGATGGGAAAGTAAATAAAGAAGGGTAATCTTGCTATTTTTAAATGTTAATAGGGATATTTTTAGTTAATTTTTATCTAAAAATTTAAAGAGAGATCACTTACTGCATTCAGCTATAAGCTTTAAGTCAAGTCGGCGTAGCTGAAAATAATCCACTTAATTTAAGTGATTTTTCCAATTAAGCACTTAAATTTTTTAAGTTAGCAAACGGTTTGAATTGCTAAAATAACTGAAAATCTGAAAATAAGATTTTTCAATGATAAGTTGTGGAGTTAAGTTTTACCAAACGCACCCTAAGCTGATTTGTTATTTTTACACATGTGGTTCACTTGAGATTTGTATCTGCCTCATTTTTCGGACCATGCCCTGAAAATGACACGGCAAAACGAACACACACATCGAGGTGGGCTCAACGGTCTGTGCCTCACCCACAATGCTGTTACCCCTGCTTCATAAAAAAACAAAAGTATTTCAGGCCTAACCTGTTGAATCACCACGAGGAAAAATCAGCCTTAACCACGCATCTTAAGGGGCATACCATATCAGAAAATTTCCAGCCATTGTGGTGCCACGTGTGAACTAAACAGGAACGATGGGTAATGTGTTTACTACAATATGGACCGTCAAAGTTTAATTTGGTTGGGCTGTTTGGCGGCTACGATAGATAGATATACGTTATGGACGGCTAGATGACTTTGAAATTGAAATGAAGGAACCACACAGCAACTTGATGAGCAGAGAGTTGGTTGGTTTTGCAAATGGGTTACCTGTTGTGAGATATGAGACAATATACATAAGTATGTGTGTATGGATGCATGTATGGTTACACTCACACCGAGATCCATAGCTCAAAGTGGTGGACGGCGTGAAGATAGCCTTGTTTCAACATCGAGGTCATGGTATCGATTTCCACCATTTCCTACCATAAACAGGGTGGGTGGTTGTACTAACAATGGATATGATGAAAACATGTATATACTAACCAAAAAAATAAAAAAATGTATGCATACTCTTCCTTTTTTAAATTACAAGATTGCTACCAAAAGTTGTCTAATGCTTGTGGGGTCTGAAAATAAGTTCAATTGAGGTCCGATGCAAAATGTACTTCAATAGATTTTTTAGAAAAAAAAATATTAGGATTCCCACGATAATTTTTATGTGAGTCATCATGTGGATATAGTGAAAAATCTCAATAAACGACTGGATATTGTTACGGAGATATTCTGAACTGGCCCATGGCCCATTAATATGATGAGGCCCACTCCACACGGCCCATCCCATGGCTCATCTTGCGGCCCACGCATTACCCGAGGATAAATATCAACCACAAGATGAGGCCTAGTCCTCGGCAGTCGGCCGATGACCTGGGATCATTATTCCCAAGGACTTCTGATCTCCTAAAACCGTCCGACCACCTCAAGGCGGCTTGCTACTGCCGACCACCTAGAGGCGGTCATGTCATAAAGATCCGGAGATCCCGCCCGAATACTCCGAACCCCCCTTTCCATTCTCACGTAGCCGCCCTCGACATGATCGACAGGCAGGATCTCACTAAATAAGGACTTTACCGACGTGTCTTAACAGAATCCACCTCTCCAACGCCTCCAAAGTCCTGTAAATAGAGCTTGAATCTACACCTCAAAAGTACGAAACATATTACCTTTAAACCCTTACCTTTCTTATCTTTGGACCTAGCTTAGGCATCGGAGAGTCCCCAGCCGGCTAGAGGCTCTTCTTCCCTTCCTCCTTATTTCTCTTACAAGTCAAACGAGCCAAAAAAGTCTCCATACGAATTGAAGGCCACATGGCTAATCTTACCCACCTAGATTCGTTGTCTAAATTCCCACAACAACAGTTGGCATCGTTTGTGGGAAATGACGCATTTCGCATTCTCACTGCTTGAGCCTCGATGTGCAAAGCCCGATCCTTTGCCATCATGGCCAAAACCAAAAGGAAAAACAACACTGCTGTCGTAGCCCTCCAACGGGACCCCACCATCGAGGAGCATATGTAGTAGGCGTCACAACCAGATTCCCAATAACCTTCCCTGACATCAAGCCATCAAAGGTCTCAGAACAAGAAGCCTTGTCTTGCTATCCTCGAAGAACAATACGGGAACATGGCTGCACAGTTGGTCCACATCTCCGCCTTCTTTGAAGGCGGAGGAACACTGCAGCCTAACAACTCCTAGGGGGGGCGTGTCAGAGCATGTCTCAGGGGATCAACAATCTCGGCCACACCTAGAGTGAATCAACAAGAATCAGCCCCAAGATGATGATGATCGTGCTAGTAGGGGCGATCCCAGCCGAACACGCCCGGCCGCCCAGTTAGACGCGACAAATCTATGACATACCTTGAACGAAAAGTGCCGGACTAACAAAGGCAAAGCCATCGAGCAAAGTGTAAAAAGCTCCTCCTCGGGAGGCCCAGCTCGAGGAGCTCCAGAACTAGCTCGATGATATGAAATTCAAGTATCAATCTAAAGCTTTGGCCTCCCTTGAGGCTTTCCTTCAAGAGGCTGAACCACCATTCACAGATAACATCTTGGTAGAATGCTTGCCCATAGGTTTCAAGATGCCTACTTCAAACAGTATTCTGGTGAAGGTGACCCTGCCAAACACTTGAAAATTTCGAGGACATGGATGGAGCTGCACGGCGCCATAGGGCTCATAATGTGTAAAGCGTTCCCCTTATTGCACACTAGGGCCACTCACATGTGGTTCCGAGGACTGCAGCCTAAATCCATCTCCTCCTATCCACAACTAAGCAAGGCTTTCGCTACGTAGTTCATCGGCAACAAAAGAACGCGGAAGTAGATCACCCGTCTCCTAACCATAATGCAAAGAGATGATGAGTCCTTGCGAGACTAAATTTCTCGATTCAACATTGAGGCCCTCCAAGTGGAGGATTGCTCTTTAAAAAATGCACTCACAACCCTCACGAGTGGGTTGAGAGCGGAAAAGCTACTCCATTCACTTGGAAAAACCCCCCCGAAGACCTTGTCGGTCTAGAGAGTATTAGTATATATGTGTGTTAATGTGTTGTTCTTTTATTGTAAGTGCATATGCACATCTTTTCTCTTCTCCTACAGTGTAATATATGTTTATTCTAATAAAGCTTTGTGTGGTAGGCATGTGGCTCACACACAACATTCACCCTAAAACTCTCTCTCTCTCTCTCTCTCTCTCTCTCTCTCTCTCTCTCTTCTCTTCTCTTCTCTCCCCTTTCTTCTCTCCTCTTCTTCCACCCTATCATATAATCTTCTCCTACTTAGTATCAGAGCTAAGAACAGGCCATTCCGCATCAAGGGAGTTGAGAGGCGACACGTTAGATTGCTGACGTCAGCAATGTACGATCAAATGGACCCCGTTTGTGCTGAAAGTTTAGGAGTTTGATAGATATTTATTTTAGAAGATTTTTCATATTTTTTCAAAATGAGAGCCTTCTTGATGGTGATTTGACTGAAATAGTGAAATTAAAAAATGGGGCCCCGAATCAGTTTTTCATCGATTTTTCTCAAATCGATAATCTTTTCTCTTGTTTCTTTCCTCTAGATAGATTGATATCTCTCACCGAAGCTAATATTGGAGGACTTCTGAGCTGATATTGAGATTTGAGTGGGTTTTAACCCTAAATAGAGGTGCGACCATGCCGTTTTGGGCTGTTTACGTCAGATTTGAGTATTTTGGGTGATATTTTTAGAGTTTTCTGGTTGATTGAGGTTAGTCCCTCATCTCCTCAAAGGATTGCTTGTTAGAGACTTTGTTGAAGTACATTTTACTTGGAGCCCTCATTCTTATGGAGGACAAAGGGTAATCTCATCTTGGCATGGGTTTGCTTAAACCTAACCTACTCTAAATCACCTCGATTAAATTGAATGGTGACAACTATCTTCAATGGGCACAATCTGTAAAAGTGTTCTTGGGGGCCTGTGAGAAGTTGTATATTTTGGATGATCCCCCAAGCTCTACAGAAGACACCTATAAGACTTGGACAAAGGAGAACTATCAAGTTATTGCATGGTTGTTGAATAATATGGATTCTTTGGTTAGCCACTTCGTGATTTTTTTTGCCCTCGGCTAAAGGCATTTAGGACTCCCTTCATGATATGTACTCTGAGTCTACAATTTTTTTGTGGGTATTTAAGCTTATTCAAGAAATTGGTCAGTTCCAACAAGACTTAAGATCATTAAAAGATTACTATTCAACACTTCGAGGTATGTGGGATGAGCTAGACTTGTATCAACCTCTTCCTTCGAAATGTCCAGACGATCATGAGCATGCTCGTAAGCAACAGGATGACACTCATGTTATGTAGTTCCTCGCAGGGTTGAACTCCGTCTACCTTAGTGTTCGGGATCAAGTGGTTGTTAATGATCCCCTTCCTTCATTGACAACAGTTTATGCCATGTGCCAATGCGCTACTATATCAGCTCTTCCTTCACATCCTTTTGTACCACCAGAGCTTTCGACACACCTTACTAGTGATCCATCTTCCATTTTTCCTAGATCTCGCACACCATCCTTGAGTTTAGGGCGCACTTTTGGTTATGGTGGTCGTAGCAGAGGCCAAGAGGGAGATCGAGGACGTGGCGGTAGTCATCTTCGAGGTCGTGGTGGACATGGAAAAGGACGTGATAGTTCCCGCATTTGTTCGCATTGCTCGGAACTAATCAAACTATTGATGACTGTTGATAACTCCATGGTCGTCCTACGTGTGCTGCTGCTTTTGTTACAGCTACTGTTGCTCCTGAGGGACAAGCTTCCACCCTGGCAGCTGAGCAGCCTTCTTCAGGGGAGTCTCTCATTATTTCTCGAGCAGCTTATGATGCCCTGATGCGGCTTTATATTCATGATGTTCCTAAGCTTTCTCATACAGCCTCGGCCTAGTCAGGTACTGCTCTTCTAGCGTCTTCCTCTACCACCTCCTGGGTCATTGACTCTGGAGTTTCCTCCTACATGACTAATAAGTTACATCTCTTTTCCTCTTATTCTCCTTCCTCCCACTCTCAATATGTTACAGTCGCAGATGGAACACATGCCCTTATTTCTGGGATTGGTTCCATCTCCCTTTTCCCTCCTTGCCATTGTCCTCAGTCTTACATGTACCTCGTTTTTCATTAAACTTACTGTCTGTTAGCTCCCTTACTAAATCGTTGAATTGTTCGATTACCTTTTACCCTTCTCATTATCTTTTTCAGGACCTACAGACGAAGAGAGTGATTGGTGGGGGACATGAACAACGAGGTGTTTATTTTCTCAATGATACACCTGTTGCTACTTCAGGTACCTCTTCTCTTGATCGAGACTCCATCACACGGTGGCATTGCCACTTAGGACATCCTTCCTTAGCTCGATTGAGACTTTTATTTCCTTCCTTATCGGTTACTAAATTTTTGTGTTATGATATTTGTGAATTATCCAAATATCATCGTATTACGTTTCCTCCAAGTGTTTCGGGAAGGAAATCTCAACCTTTTGATCTGGTTCACTTAGATGTCTGGGGACCAGCCCCGATTACTTTCATTTTTGGTTTTAAATATTTTGTCACCTTTATTGATGATTATTCTCACATGACCTAGGTTTACCTTTTGAAATTAAAGAGTGAAGTGTTTGATGTGTTTGAAGTGTTTTATCATGAAGTGTGCACTTAATTTTAATGCTCAATCAAAACCCTCCATTCTGATAATGGGGGGGAGTACATGTCCACTTCTTTTTTGTCCTTCTTGCAGGAACATGGTATTTTGTCTCGGACATCATGTGTTCACACCTTACAACAAAATGGTATTGCAGAATGAAAGAACCTTCACCTTCTTGAAGTCGCACATACCCTTCTTTTTAGTATGCATCTACCTAAGCATTTTTGGGGTGACACTCTTCTTACTGCCACTTTCCTTATTAATCGTACTCCCTCACGTATATTGTCTTCCAAATCCTCATTTAATATGTTGTATCCTCATGCTGATCCATTTCCTTCACCCCTTAAAGTTTTTGGTTGCACATGCTTCGTTCAAATTTTGGATGATTGTAATGATAAACTTAGTCCCAAGACAACTAAATGTGTTTTCTTAGGGTACAGTCGGAGCCAGAAAGAGTATAAGTGTTATGACCCCTCAACTCGTAAGAAATATATCTCTGCCGATATAACATTTTTTTGAAGATGTTCCTTTTTTTTCGCCTCATGGTCGATCCCTCTGTGATCCTCTTGCTAGTCAGGGGGAGCATACTGCTTCTCCCCTTCCTCTTGTCACTAGTGATCATAGGGAGACTGTAACGCCCCCAAAATTCGACACTCGAGTATATTGCTCGAATCTCGAAATCAAGGGTGTTATGGATGAATCCTTCACAATCACAACTGAAACTTTTATCCTTTCCATTCACAAGGTACCAAATATATAGAATTGAATTAAACCAAGCTTTGAAAATTAAACTATTAATTAATGGGTCTATGAAATTGATTCAAACTGTCTAAACTAATGGCCATCTAATGGGCCTTATTACATCAATACTTTCAAACCAAAAATCAAATAACTAATTCAAATAAAATATCTTCTAGAGTATTCCCTCATCTGGAACTGCTCCTTCGAAGTCTTCTAAATCATCACCTGTCACTACGGTTAATCGCATAACACTGCGTCAGCTATAAAAGCCGGTGAGAAATCTCGTACGGTTTAGCACATGTAATTCAATATAGGAAACCACATAACCACTAAAATACAAATCATTACAAATTTAATGATAATTTCTCCAAACCAAAATCCCTTAAACATGCACATGATGTAAGGTATGCAAATATATCTCAACAATCTCAGTACGGTTATCAATAGAACATCCAGTTGGTTAACACTATCATCCTAGAACATCGGTCCCTAGCGGCATAACCAACTCGGATCACGAACTGTCCCACACCTCCGCCTGGCCTGCGTAGCTGGTCTGTTGCACACACTTGGGTGCTCACCCAACGGCCTCGATCAACGGAGCCTCCACCTGGCCTGCGTAGCTGGTCTGTTGCACACACTTGGGTGCTCACCCAACTGGCCTCAATCAATGGAGCAACGGTCTATTGCAACATTCACGTGTGCTCAACCCAAATCAACTCAAGTAATCAACCACATACTGGAGTCCTCAATCTCATGGAGTGCATGGTGTATGTCACTCACTTTTCAACATAATTCAAACAATTCATCCATCCTTCTACTCTTTTCCAAGAGGATTTAAAAGCAAGTAACACATACACAACCTTATTTGAATATCAAACTCACATGGAATCTCATCAACACAATCTAAAACAAAACCCAAAATCAACCAATACATATACCACCCTACTCGGTTACTAAAGTCGCATGAAATCTCAACGCATCATTCATAGAAAGGCATGAAAATCAACGATGTAATTAAAGCATTGCAAACCAAATCCAAACCTTCTCATAAGCTGGAAATTTAAAATAAATAATTAAATAAAACCAACTGAAGTATACGTGACGTAAACAATACGAGATAAAAACTCACCTATTCCTTTTCTTTTCTTGTTTTTCTTTCTTCTTTTCTTCTTTTCCTTCTTCTTCTTCTTCTTCCTGCTACTGCTGGAGAGTTGCTACAGCAATGGAAAGAGCAAACAGCAACTGCAAACCCCCCCCCCCCCACGTTACTCTTGCTTCTATTTCTCTCTCTCTCTCTCTCTCTAACGTCTCTCTCTCTCTCTCTCTCTCTCTCTCTCTCTCTTTCCTCTCTTTCACGGCTCTCTCTCTCTCTCTCTCTCTCTCTCTCTCTCTCTCTCTTTCTTTCTCTCTCTCTCTCAGAAGTTTCTTTTTGAGAAAACACTGCCGAGAGTCGGCTCTTATAGCCAACGACGAACACCAGCATATTATTCGGACGTTCGACGGTTTTCGAATCCAAGTTGGATTCGAACTCCGATTCTTTCATGATAATTCACAAGTGAAATGTTAGAAATCTAGGTGGGGCCCACGCAAACAGTCCCTTTGAATTTCGGGAACCCATGCGAAGAATCGGTTCCGATCTTGCGCGTTTTACCTCGTTTAGTTCTAGGTTCCGACAGATTTTGCGGCCCACTCTAACCACTGATCACTAGGATAACACCTTTCCTTAGTAGTCCTAAGAGGGGGCTATATAATGGACGGAACAGATTTTAGGATGGGGCCCACAGCGATGGACGGTGTGGACCGTCCAATGGGCAGCGGACGCTGCTGTTGCAGCGTTGGGGCGAAGAAGACGCCCGGTCTTCCGTGGTGCACGCGGTCAACGCGGGTTGACCGCGTCACTAACGTGCACGCGGTGCACGTGGTCCCACAGTGATGTATGTGTAAAGATCCACACCACTCATTAGATCGGTCACATAGTTTTAAGGCATGACACCAAAAATGAGGCAGTTCTGAGTTTAGACGGCCCACTTATGGCCTGATTTCTGATTAGGGTACTTGTAGGATGATCGGAGGGCTGAAATTTGACATGTGTGGTTAGATCGTGTCCAAGAACTAGTATATAGAGTTTCGTGTGAAAACGATTTCCAGAAATCATAAAACTTAAAAAGGTGGTATAACTTAAGTTTAACTAATGGCATTTTCGTAATTATCATAAATTTACGACTTTTGTAAAATCTATCACTTCCATACTGTTCTAGGGTTTATTCTAAGCAACTTTAATAAAGAGACCATATAAAAATTCCCTACGGATGATTTATTATTAATTTATTAATGTATTAAGTTAGGTAATTTGCTAAATACTCAATTAAATTATTATTTAATCTATTCTAAAAATTTACAGGGTAGTTATTATGAATTTATCAATACTACAAGTCATGTAATTCATTAAACAAATATTTAAATTATTCTAAGGACCCGGTTTATTGTAATATATAAGTTTATGATCGGTAATTAAGTACTTAGTGTACATGGACAATTGCAATGGTAAGATTAACAGTTTACACATTTGTACTAGGCAAATGTAGGCATTTGTACTCTCATGAAGGTATATACGCTCCCAAAATCTCGGGTCATTACAGAGACTCTTTCACCTCCCATTCCTAACTCTGTTGGTGATTTGGGTGACCTGAAGCCTCTGCAAGTGTACCATCATTGAGATAAATCTTCATGCGCTTCGCCGTCCACTCTTCCACTCACTTTGGATGTTGGCTCAGGTGATTCTCCTACCTCAAGTCTGGATCTTCCCATTGCCTTGCGCAAAGGGACACGATCATATATTCAACACACTATTACCAATTTTGTTTCATATGATCATCTTTCACCGTCCTTTCAGTCATTTGCAGCTTCCATTTCATCACAGGCTATTCTTCAATCTCTCTCCCACAATCTTCAAAGTCCTGACTGGATGAAGGCAATGATGGAAGAAATGTTTGCTCTTGAGAAGAATTATACTTGGGAGCTAGTTTCTCTTCCTCTAGGGCATAAACCTGTTGGGGTCGATGGGTGTACACGATCAAGTTCCTTCCAGATGGCTCCATTGATCGCTGCAAGGCCCGTCTTATTGCTGGTGGATATAGGCAGACTCAGGGCGTGGATTACTTTGAGACATTTTCTCCGGTGGTTAAACTTAATTCTATTCGTGTGGTGGTCTCCTTGGCCGTCAATTTATCCTGGCCCTTGTTCCAACTAGATGTCAAGAATGCATTTCTTCACGGGGATCTTACGGAGAAGGTCTACATCCATCAACCTCCAGGCTTTGTTGCTTCCCACAATCCTATGCTTGTGTGTCAATTGAAGAAGGCCCTTTATGGGCTCAAACAGTCCCCGCGTGCTTGGTTTGACAAATTTAGTCAAGCTCTCCTGGAGTTTAGCTTTGTTCGTAGTCATGCCGACCATTCTCTCTTTATATGTCGACGATCGACGAGCATCATGGTTCTCATTATGTATGTGGATGATATTGTACTGTTAGATAGTGATTTGGCTGGCATGGGCGATGTCAAAGAATTTCTGAAGAACAAGTTTAAGATCAAGGACCTTGGTCCTCTTCGCTACTTCCTAGGCATCGAGGTTGCTCGCTCCAAATCGAGGTATCCTTATCCCAACGAAAATATGCTATTAATCTTCTCACGGAGACTAGCATGCTAGGATGCAAACCGGCTACTACCCCTATGGATACTTCGCATAAGCTTCAGCCAGATGATGGTACTCTTCTCTTTGATCCTAGCATATACCGTCGGCTTGGAGGTCGGCTAATTTATGGGAGCATGCTAAGAAGCAATCTGTTGTTGCGCGCTCTTCACTGAGGCACAATATCATGTTATGGCTCATGTTACATGTGAGCTCGTGTGGCTTCGCACCCCTCTTGACGAACTTGGCTATTCTTCTTCAGGCCCTATTTCTCTTCATTGCGACAATCAGGCAGCCATACATATTGCTCGTAATCCTATTTTCATGAACGCACCAAGTATATTGAGGTTGACTTTCACTTTATTCGGAAGAAAGTTGCCTCTAAGGAAATCATCAATCCTTTTGTTCGGTTCGGGGATCAACTTGCGAATTTTCTTACGAAGTCTTTAAGTTGAGATGCTCTTCATCGTGATCGTGACAAGTTGGGCATGATCAACATCTATGCTCCAACTTAAGGGGGAGTCTAGAGAGTATTAGTATATATGTGTGTTAGTGTGTGGCTCTTTTCTTGTAAGTGCATATGCAAGTCTTTTTTCTTCTCCTACAGTATACTATATGTTTATTCTAATAAAGCTTTATGTGGACTGTCGGAACTCCTCGACAAGGCACAAAATGACTCTAATGACTCCACCCCACGACATTAAGCTCCCAATAACCATGACTCCAACGTCTCTCCCCAACTAAGCAAACCAGGGAAGGAACCTAGAGACATCCATGGTCACTTTCCCTTCCACCATCTTCACGAAATAGAACCAAGAGTGGGGTATTTTTAGAGACCCGCGTGCCCGCTCCCCTCTTGATGAATGCCATGTGCACACTTGCAATTAGCTCCAGTGCATCGCTTACCACGCTCTAGCGATGTGGCATGGTTTGATTTGACACAAGAGACACAACATCACAAAAATTGTACCACGCGGTGAACGGATACTCGCGAAAAAGTTGTTGACATTAAGGGTGCATTTAATGCCAACTACGAAATTCGCGCCCCACAATCAAACTTGCGGACTTTGCAGACAAGACCCCTCTCTCCCGTAAAGCTTACATACAAAAAATAACAAGTCTAACTCCTTGACTCCTCGATCGACCATCTCGTTATTCAACTCGAGGAGTGTTTGAGAGGGGGGGGGATGGCAAACACGGATATAAAAGAAGAGCTACTGGAGATATAAAAAAGAGAATTTGTACCATTCAAAGCATTCAAACTCTTCAATTATAAGGCCACTTAGGCCAAGCATGACAAGCAAAAAGAAAAGAGAAAATCACAAGGTATGACCTCCCTCCTCGGCGATAGCCTGATCCACAACGACGTCACCCCCGCCCCCCTTCGCTGCATCAGTGGCCGCCCTCACCTCATTGACTCCCTCCTCACCGACCTCGGGGACTTCCTCTTCGTCAGACGGGTCAAGGGAACTGAGGTCTAGCTCAAGATAAAACTTATGAACCTCAACGCGATAGTCATCATACCCGATGAAGTAGAAACTCCCCTTTAAGTCGGTGAACTCCTGGGAGGCTCGAAAGGCTTCTACTGCTGCAGCCTCACGGATAGTGATGCTCACCTCAAGACCCTGCCTGCTTCCCATCCAAGCTCTTCAGAATCTCTCTCAGGGCATCTTGGTGGTCACTATGGGCCTTCTCGAGAGCCTAAGCCAACATATCCTTCTCAACTCTGGAACACTAAAGCTACTCAAGGTGGTCTTTGCAAGCCTTCTTTAGCTCCTCAGTTAAGGAGTCCTTCTTGCCCGGGTCCATCTCCAGAGACTCATGAAGGTCATATAGCTCTTGCATCTTCATCGAAAGATCAACATTAAGCACGTTGCATCCTTCTCGGCCTTCGCCCTCTGCCGATTAGCATGCTAGCAAATGAGCATCGACGCCACAACCCCCTACAAGAATGATGTTTGCTAAAGATAAATAATGGAACGTCTACATAAAGTTTATCAGAACAAAAGATATGGCAGAGCCCTACTTGAAGAATATGATCTATCATGAAGTCCATAAGCTCGTGCAACGACATGCTAAGGAGGTGCTAAGGAGGGTGTCCATCTCCTCCCTCAGATATGGAGCCAAACGGGCATGGGCTTCTAATGCCCGCACTTAGTCTTTTAAGCATAACTCCATCCTTGTAGCTGCCTCCGGCTCAGCGTCGGCGAAGGATGTGCTCGCACCATCTCTCCTTGGGTCCCCTCCATCCTGAGAGGTCCCCGCCTTTGCCCTCTACGGAGGATCTGCCCGCGCAGAGGAGTACCCACCTGCAATTGCCGCTTGAACAGAGGCAGGAGAGGTAGCAGTAGGAGTATCAATGACAGCTCCCACTGCTGACGTACCGGCAAGAGCCTCACTGGCTCCCCTAGGGGTGGGTGGATGAACTATCGCATTTGAGGACTGACCAGGCCTTGATCCAAGAAATTGGTTGGTACCGCACACAAAATCACGAGGTAGCCTTGATGTTGTCCTCTGCTTGGCCGCCTTCTTCTGAGGAGGCCGAGCCTAAGAAGCTCATTGGTCAAGATCAGCAGGGAGAGCTCTCTTCCTTCGACTCGACATCCCGGCAATAGCAGCAGTTCTCGGAACAATGCCGGCCCTTCGCAAGTTCTCAGCAGTGAATAGATGCTTGAACGTCTAGTGCTTGATAGGAATGTCCCTGAGCCGACCCCACCTGTCAAAGAAGATCCTCGGATAGATAAGGTTGTGCCTTAGGATGACCTGCAAGCACAGACAACTGGCATCAGCAAACAACGAAAAATTCAAGACAACAAAGTATAAGTCCTTGGAAACATATCCGACATGTCAAAGTGAAGACAGTAAGGACTTGGAACCTTGATTCCTCTAACTCTGATGCTGGCATTTTCCAAGCAAAGAACCAACGGTCTTTCCAATCCTTAATAAAAGATGGATTACCTCCAATCATTGCATTGCTCTTACCTGATCAGGCCGTAAAGTAAAACCACCCTTGGTATGGATTGGGGCTCGATTTGACTCAATAAAGATAAAAGAGTTCATCTGCGAAGAATTCATTATTGCCAGTGAACCGCCACACCATATGGCAGCCAAACAAGGTCCTCTAGGAATTGGGTAACAATTGCCCAGGGGCCAAATCAAGACAGTTGAGCACCTCCCTAACTACTGGAAGAAGAGGCAAATGAAGACCGCACTAGAAGAAAATAGTATAATGGGTGACCTCCCCATGTGGAGTTTAGCTCGGAACCTCACCGGCTTGGAGCATCCGGAGCCCTATCGAGTCCGGGATGCGATACTTTGACCTAAGAGACTCAAGGTCAGATAAGGTCAATATGGACGAAAGTTGTCTACTGAATAAATGAAAGTGAAGGTGCTTGGACCTACATCCTCTTTACCCTCATCCATCGGAGCCTCCTCAGCCTCTCTGCCTAATCCCCCTGGGACAACGACTGCAATCTCATCCTCCGACTCACTAGCCCCACCTTTCGACATGGTTAGGAGCATGAATAAGAAACAAAGCAGGAAAAAGAAGGATGAAGGAGCAAGAACGAGAACTCGTACCAGTGAAAATGGCACAGATTAATCAGACTCGACAACGGACCCACATGATGAAAATCCTCCAAGAGCTCGAATATGTCGCGAAGAGAGAAATAAGAGGAAGAAAGAGGGAGAGGGTATTTATAAAGCCCCTCTCGTGCGGTACTGTCGTCCATACGATACCACGCGATGCCATAAATGCACCCAAGTAAGGAAGTGACATCCCTCCTAGGTCTCATGCACTTGGCTGCACAGGATTCGATCGTATCAGGCGTGACGCCTCGACACACTGCAACTAACGCCACATGTCAAGACAGGAGGCTATTAACAATAAATGCGCCTTCTCGCCTGATGAAGCCACTGCTACATGGCAAGTGCTCATTCGGTTAAGGATTTTACTTGCAGAGAAAACAACACCTTTCCCAACTATGTGTAAATCAATGAGATTAAGTATACAGAGAGATGTAATGAAAGATAATTAATTCCAACCCAGGCAAGCATATCATCGAACATGTAGAATGGTTGCCCAGTTAAGGAGACACACTAACTCCACCGGTGGGTGGGTGCATCGTGTGACTAACCATGTGGGTGGTTGCCCAGCTAACTGGGTGGGTACGTTGCATGACGGAAAAAAAAAGAGAAAAAAAAAAGAAGAAAAAGAAAGCAAGCATAACATCGAACATGGAAAAGATGCACCAACATGTTTTAACGTGAAAAAAATCTAAAAACTTTTGTTCCTGTAGCATGGTACGCCTGAGTTTTGGATCAGGATAGTTTCTGGAGGGTCTGTTTATTCTGGCGAGGAGAAACTATTGAACGGAGTTGGATGGAATACACACCGCATGCTTGGCTTCACACACAAACCTGTGGTTGGTGTCTCTTTCCTATTATTCTCTACGGTGTGGCCCACCTGAGTTGTGGACTGAGATAATTTTTGGAGCCAAGTCCTGAACACTAGGTGCTAACCTGAAGAATGGAGTGGATGGCAATCTCACGACAAAGTGAAGCCAGATAGCTAAGGCGCTGCATGCTACAGAGGCGCTCCAGAGAATACCAGGCTGCACCCGTCATTTTCATAGAACCACTGGAACCGAAAATATCTAAAACATGAATTGCAATTTCCTATTCCGTAAAAGGATAAAAAAAACGAGTAACACGTGTAAAATGAGATTAGTTTTGGTCCTTTAACACACACACACACACACACACACACACACACACACACACACACATATATAGAGGAATGCTCACTACGAACCATCTCTCACGAGAACTTGTGAGAGATTTTCTAAGGGCTCATAACACGTGATGTGTCCCTAAAATCTGTGTCATCTATGTGATGCAGCACCTCGAAAAACCCCATTGCCCAACTTTCAACCTGGTTCACAAATCTGGTGGGCCATGGCAAATGGAAATAGTTTCCTCCCTTGATTTGCCTCTTTTGCTCTTATATGACCCACCAAAGCTCTGGACCAGGTTGAAATTTGAGCCCTTGAGGTTTTTCGGAGTGCTGTATCACTTGGACGGCTCAGATTTTAAGGACACATCAAGTGTGATGAGCCCTAAGAAATCTCTCACGAGTTGTCATGAGAGATGGTTCGTAGGTGAGCATTCCTCTAGAGAGAGAGAGAGAGGAATGCTCACTTAGGCACTTCTCGTCAGAGAGACTCATGAGCACTTTTTCATGGCTCATCGCATAGGATGTAAGCCCAAAATCTGAGCCGTCCATGTGATGCAGCACCCCAAAAAACCCCTAGGGCCCATCTTTCAACCTGTTCCAAAACTCTGGTAGGCCGCAGTAGAAAGCAAGAGGCAAATCAATAGAAGAAATTGTTTCCTTCTTTCATCGCCCACCAAAGTTCTGGAACAAGTTGAAAGATGAGCCCTAGGGGTTTTTTGGGGTGATGCATCACATGGACGGCTTACATTTTAGGCTCATATCATGTATGATGAGCCAAGAAAAAGTGCTCACGAGAAGTGCGAAGGTGATCAATCTCTCTCTCTCTCTCTCTCTCTCTCTCTCTCTCTCTCTCTATATATATATATATATATATATATATATATATATATATATATATAGCAATGGTCTCCTGCGCACTGTACCGCAAGAGACTATTGTGCTGTCCAACTCCTGTGGCATTGAGAACTAAAGTAGGGTAGGCTCCACCATGATGCATTCATGAAATCCAGTCCAACCATTAGCTATGTGGTGAAAATTCATCCATGAGGACTAAAAATTAGGCTCATATGTGTATATATGGGTGACAACAAGTGAGAAAGTTTGGATGGTGGGTATTCTCCTGCACTGTTTCTTCTCGTGTGGCCTACCTGAATTATGGATGTGGCTGAATTCTTAGCCCTATAGCTAAATTATCAACACACGCTTTTATAGTCGGAGTGGATTTTACATACACATCACGGTGGGGCCGATGCCAACTCTCTATGTCTTGGTTTGGTCGTCAGAGCTCGCCCGGCATCAGAGACCGGATTGCACACCTACCTCACCGAGAACTAGTGGGTGCTGGAAGTGATCTTTGGACCCACCATGATGCATGTGGTTTGTCCATGCCATCGATCCATTTTTCTATATCATTATCGGGCTTGAGCCCAAAATTGAGGGAGATCCAAATCTTAGGTGAACCACAGCAAAGGAAACAGTGCTGATTGAGAGTTGACCGTTAAAAACATTTTAAAAGCCACAAAAGTTGTGGATCAAGCTGTTATTTGTGTTTTCCAATCATCCAAGTTTGCATGACCTAATCAACAGGTTAGATGGAAAATAAACATTACAATGGACCCTAGGAAGTTTTCAATGGTGGGCATTCAATCACCAATGTTTTCCTGTGGTGTGGTCCACCTAAGATTTAGATCTGCCTCATTTTTGTGCTCATGCCACAAAATCAGTTGGAAAATAAAATATGTACTTTGGGCTCCATGAGCACCAAGCCCGGCTAACGGCAAGGTCAACATTCAACGCTATCCACGTCATGGGACTGCCGACAACGTGCCAACCAAGGTATGCAAGAGGCGGTAGGCTGGGGTGGGCCCCACCATCATCTGTATATTAAATCTACTCCGTTCATAAGGTGAGAAACAAACGTTTATGCATAAGTCTAAAAAAATGAGTGATATCCCTAATTTAGGTAGGCCACGTGAGGGGGAACAGTTTGGGGACGCTCACCATCCAAATTGCTTTATTGGACATGGCCCGTATAAATCAACACATGTGTCTAAATTTTATCCCCCATCTATGAAATTTTTCTAGGAAGCCTGTGGTTAGAGTAGCTTTTGCATAAACATCACTATAGGCTATGTGAAAATCCAATTGTAGGCGTCCCCTTCTCTCACTATTTCCCTTGGTGGGATTGGTGGGGGGCCGCTTAAATCATAAATCTACCTTGTATTTTATCCTTATGTCTAAATTGTCATCACTAACCAAATGGTTGGAGTAGATTTCACAAACACATCACAGTGGAACCTCTCTGTTTATATTGTCAACACTCAGGAGACCGTGTATATATATATATATATATATATATATATATATATATATATATATATAGAGAGAGAGAGAGAGAGAGAGAGAGAGAGAGAGATGCTCACCTGGGCACTTCTCGTGAGAGACACTCGTAAGCACTTTTTCTTGGCTCATCCAACATGATGTGAGCCTAAAATCTGAGCCGTCCATGTGATGCAACACCTAAAAAACCTTTTGGGCCCATATTTCAACTTGTTTTAAAACTTTGGTGGGCCATGAAAGAAGGAAACAATTTCACGTGCTTTGATTTGCCTCTTGCTTTCTGCTGCGGCCCATCAAAGTTTTGGATCAGGTTGAAAGATGAGCCCTAGGAATTTTTTGAGGGTGCTGCATCACATGGACGGCCCAGATTTTGGGCTCATATCATGTGCGATGAGCCAAGAAAAAGTGCTCTCTCTCTCTCTCTCTCTCTCTCTCTCTATATATATATATATATATATATATATATATATATATATATATATATAATATATATATATATATATATATATATATATATATATCTCTCGCATGAGCACTCATCCTTCCATTTCGTTGGTCTGCCGTTTATTATGTTGGTCCCACCTTCACCCTATCTTTAATGTGAAGCTGTTCAATTGTGTGGGGTCTATCTTCAATGTGGACCATCCACTTTGCAAGGATCACCTTGGATGAGGCCGTCAATCATGTCAGATAATGGATGTGGACCATCCATCATGAAGGGGCTACCTTTAATGAATAGATTAGAGTTCATCATAACTAAATCACTGTATATGCTTAGGAAATTAGACACTCACGTCCTAATGTTCCATGAGAAAGGAATATAGAATGAAACACAGCCGTTGATCAAATTGAGGTGTTGTTCATCGCCTAATACCCTACATGTGGTAGCTTGAGGATATGGATCCCATCTAGTGAGTCCTCCTAGCCTTTGTTCCTTGGATAGAATAAAACAAAAAATCCCACCCACATTTTTTTTTTTTTTTTTTTTTTCTGTTGAATCCATTTTAATCTTTACCATCCATTTGAAGGCATCATAAGTTCCGTTGGGTTTTCAAGTTGGGGCTATTCGTTGCAAGGCCTCTCTGGATAGACGGCCTGGATTCACCCCAACTTCTGCTGCTTGTCAGTCACTCAGCCACAAATATCCTTTCCTCGTACATCACATGGAACAAAAAAAACTTTCTCGTGGAACACGGGAAAGTCCATAATGTCCAATATACACCAACCTCTTGTGGGCCCCACATCTCACCACCATCTGATGTTAACGAGAGAGTTAACCGGAATAAAACCAAGGTTAAATTAAGTCATTTTCCTAAAAAAAAAAAAAAAAAAATAGGGACAGCCTTGGATGTGTGTCAAATTACCAATATTCATCTTAAGGGGGCCGCCTTTGATGTTGGCAATCTATCAGGTGGGGCCGCAATCAATGACTGTTCATCATGCGGGCCGGCCTTCATCGTCCACCAACCTCATGTGGAGCCTACTTTTGTTGAGGACCGTCCATTGTGTGGACCCCACCTTTAAAGTTGGCTGTCCATCATGCAAGGCCTGCCTTGGATGTGAGCCATACATCATTAGGAGCTGACCTTTGATGTGGGCCATCTATCATGTGGGGCCACCTTTGATGTGGACCGTCCATCATGTGGGCCCCACCTTTGAAGTTGGTTGTGTGGATGTGGGTTATTTATCATTAGGGGTCAATCTTTGATGTGAATCATATATTTTGTGCCCCCACATAAATATGGGCCATCCATCATGTAGGGCTTACCTTTGATGTGGACCGTCCATCATGTGAATGCCACCTTCAATGTGGACCATCCTTCGTACGGGCCTCCTTTTATATGGACCGACCACACATGGAAAGATGAAAGAGAACTGGAAAAGTAGGATCTTCCGTGTTGAAAGCCAACCAGGAAGTTCAGTTCCAGTGCTGGGAACCTAGGTGGGGGCCACTATGATGTTTGTGAGAAATTCACCTCGTTCATCCATGTTCTGAAATCATTTCAGACATGTAAAAAAAATAAGCTTCTCGAGAACTCAAGTGGGCAAAAGATGTGAGGATTGAACGTCCACATTTGAAATATTCATGGGGCCACATAAGTTTTAAATCAGGCTAATATTTATGTTTTCAGTTCATCCCATTAGGAATAAGGTTATGAACAGTATGGATGGCATATAAACATCATAGTGGACCTCAGGGAGGTTTCAACGGTATAAATTTCCCAACCCACCTTTTCCTTCAGTGCGGCCCACTTGAGTCTTGGATCCAGATCATTTTTGTTTGCATGGCAAAAAATGAGGTCATAAAAAGTATGGACGGGGTGGATTTCTCACAAACACCACGGTGGCCCCACCTAAGTTCCTAGCGCAGGAACTTCCGGCAAAGCCTTTCACAGGGATTCCGCGTCCATGGAAACCGATTGCCTGCGAAAGCCTTTCGCATGCATTTCCTGCTCTCGAAATTTAGGTGGGCCCCACCATGATATTTGTAAGAAATCTACACCGTCCAACCGTTTTGTGAGCTCAATTTATGCGTTGCGACAAAAAAATGAACGGGTTCCAAGACTCAAGTGGGCCAAAAAAGTGACGATTGAACTTCCACAGTCAAAATATTGGTGGGGCCACATAAGTTTTGAATCAGTATTATATTTGTGTTTTCAGTCAATCTCAGTAGGAATGACATTATTAACGGTATGGGCCAAAAAGGTGACGATTGAACTTCCACAATCAAAATATTGGTGGGGCAACATAAGTTTTGAATCAGTATTATATTTGTGTTTTCAGTTAATTTCAGTAGGAATGACATTATTAACGGTATGGATGGAATATAAACATCACCGTGGACCCCATAGAGGTTTCAACAGTAAGAATTTCCCTACACACCTTTTGCTTTAGCGTGGCTCACTTGAGTCTTGTATCCCGTTCATTTTTTGTTGCAACGCCTAAAATGATCTCCCAAAACGGTTGGACGCCGTAGATTTCTCAAAAACATCACGGTAGTCTCCACCTAGATTTTGAAGCGCAGGAGATGCCTACAAAAGGCTTTTGCAGGCAATCCGCGTCCCTGGAAACTCCACTGCGGGCGCTTCTCATTGGTACAGGTCATTTCTGCTTACGCCAGCTCACAAGTTACGTTAAATTTCTCTCCTCTATAAATTGCCTACTACACAACAGAATTTCTTACGTGTGGAGCTTTTCCAGGTCCACCATTATTTTTGTGTTAGATCTACACCGTCCATCAATTTTAATAAATAGTTTTAGAGCATGGTGCCAAAAACGAGTTACATCCAAAGCTCAGGTGGACCACACCTAGAAAATTTTAATGGCAGTTTGTTAAACCCCCCCCCTTTCGTATGGCCAGACGTGAGGCTTATTTGCCATCTAACCTGTTCATAATGCCACTCATACGTGGACGAAGGTAAAACACATATATGCTTTATTAGAGCCATCCATGGGCCCAAGAAATTTTCTAGGATAGCATCAATTCCTAACGTTTCCTGTGGTGTGGTCCACTTGAGCTTCGGATCTGCCTGTTTTTAGGTTTTTATCCTAGAATGATATGGAAAAAGAGATGGATGGTATATATCTAAGAAATACATCACCGTGGGGCCACATAACTTTCACGCCCTAAGAAATTCCATTGCCCGCTAGAGAGAAGAAAACTGTAGCGTTGACATACTAAACCTCCACGGCCCCATCATAATGTATGTATTAGATTCACACTGGCCATTCATTTTTCCATACATTTTAGAATATGAGGACATAGAAAAAAAAAAAAAAAAAAAAAAAAAACCGAGGCAGATCCAAGGCTCAAGTGGGCCACACTGCACGATAAAGGGGAATAAGATACGAGACAAAAAATGAGGCACATCCAAGGCTCAAGTGAGCCACACTGTAGAATAAAGTGGGAATTGGACTTCTACAGTTGAAAACTTCTTGTGACCACAGAGTCCTCTGATTAAGCTGATATTTGTGTTTTCACTTCATCCAAGTCGATGTGACCTTATGAAGAGGTTAGTGAAATTACACATTTTGGATTAAAGGCGTATGCGTGTGGAAGCTTGTAGAGCAACTAGTATTATGGCTTAGTCTTGGGGGGGGGGGGACATTTTAAAATCTTTTCGCCTACTTAGGCAATTTAACAATTTAAACTAAGTAAGCAATTAACACTTCGACTTCTAAGCCTAAGTGGGTCCAATCACAAGGCTAGCATATAATTAGCAATTAAACAACCTAGCCTAAGCATGCTGTTGAGCTTTTAAATGTGCATATTCTAACCTTATTTTATCACTAACTATGCTTGATTTATATGTTTAAAGACTTACCTAATGCATGGTTTTGTGATTGTAGGAATGAGAGAGAGACTTCATCAATTGGAGGCTTAGAGGCCCCTTCTTACATGCCTTGAAGATCAAAAGAGTGAAGGACAAGAGGTGGAAGAAAGATGTGATGGAGACGGAGGAAGAAAAGAAGAGAAAATTCACATTTTATAGCCTGACCGGCTTGCCGGCCACTGCCACTGGTCGGTCGACCAAAGCCTCAAGAAATAGCAAAATTGTTGTCCAATTTTTGTGAAGACCGACCCTTAGACTAACCGGCCGGACAGATCGGCCGGCCGGTAGGTCAGCCTATGCAAATATACATCCAGAGAGTTGCCTCTTTGCTCAAGTTCCGGCCGGCTGGCCGGCCAACATCCTGATTGCACTAGGACACTTCTAAATTCGGATTTCATTGCGCAAGTGCGGTACTTCTCCGCAATTTCTCGGATCTAAGCTATAAAAGGACTCTTCCACTTTCTTCCTAAGGTATGCTAGGACGTGAGGAACATCAAGGAGGCTTAGGAGACGGATTCTACTTCAAGTTTTCCTAGTTTTTTTCTTCTAGTTCTTAGTTATTTTTATGTTTTTGAGGCTCCTAGTTCATAGATGTTAGAGATGAACTACAACCTCTTAACTAGGGCTAAGAAGTGAAGCTTTTGATTTCTTTTTTATGGATTGAAGCAACCTAGGTTTCCTTTTCATGCTTTGATTGAAGGATTTAGTTCAATATGAGTTTGAATAAAATACTAGTTCAGTTTTTACTTTGATCTCTTCATGACTCCGGACTCATGTGATTTTTAGTGAATCTAAACCTAGTAGCTTACCTTTTTGGCATTGTTTATGCTTGTGTAATTCATTGATCTATCATCAACTCCGGGCATTATAGACCCTTTGATTCCCTTGTGTACAATGACATGATCTTCATGTGGGAACTCATTCAAACTAAAGTTCTTATCTTTTGAGATAATTTGAGATAGATGTTTGCTGATTGATTTTGATTTAATTAGAGTTCTAATCATTGGTCATAGTCAAGTTTAGTGGCAGGATTTGATGAAAGTTATGGTTGTGAATCTCAACTAGATTGGAAAGAAGCTTAGCCTATACAATTAAGTATGCCCAAGGCCTGAGCATTGTTGTGGGAATTAAATCAATGAACAAGTAACTGTTTTAGATAAGTGTTGATTGAACTGCTTCATATTCCGATCGGATAGAGATATAAATTCAATGCCGATTGTGTTGTAAGAGACCTAGTGTTTATGCATTGAAAACTATCAAAAGTGGATCCTTGGTGCTTTAGTGCCCTTTTAGATTATTATTACCTCTCCTAATAACTGTTTTACTTCAAATCACTATTTTTCAGATTTAGTTCTTAATAGGATCTCGATTATAGGTTATTTTAGATAAATTCTGAGAATATCCACATATAAATCTCTATGGAACGATACTCAATCTTTCCGAATTATTACTACTTCATAACCCTATACTTGGCGAGTGAACAAGTTTTTGAAATTACGTCGGTAGTTTAACACGACACCTTCGTATGTGCTGAAGCTTAAAGAGCAACTAGAATTATGGCTAAGTCCTATAAGGGGGGGTGATTAGGACCTTTTGAAATTCTTTTCGCCTACTTACACAATTTAACAAATTAAACTAGTAAGTAAGAACACTTCGGCTTCCAAGCCTAAGTGGGTCCAATCACAAGACTAGTATATGGTTAAGCAATAAACAACATAGTCTAAGCATGCATAGATAATCAAATGATTTAACTAATCAAGCTCCTAATCTATGCAACCTATGTAGACTTATGAGAATGGATCAATGAGCTCAAGTCTACACAACTAGTGAAAGTACATCTTGTATGTGGATGTGCTTATCTGGTGTCTAGCATACATTCTTATCAAGCATACATAATTAACAATTAAACATTCAATGCTAAGATAACAATGTGCTCAATCAATCACAAACACAATCATGTATAGTGGTTCGACTTTGGGTCTACTCCACTCCCGGTTCAAGTAATCAACTCCTTTGAGCACACTGGCATTCACTATCGGAGGTTTTAAATGAGGTTCACCTCTCAACTTTTACACGGAGGTTTTACCGGTTCACCTCTCAACCATAACCGGAGTTTTGGATAAAGGGCTAACTCTCAACTCAAACGGAGTTTTGAACATAGGCTAACTCTTAACCCGAACGGAGTTTTGGACATAGGCTACCTCTCAACCCGACGCACGTTCACTCCCGTGTCGGAGGCTCCCCCTAAGAGACTTTGTTTAGGCCGGCAAAAGAGCTAAGGAGTGCTAAACAACCCCTAGTCTTTAAGCTGACAAACAAGCCAAGGAACGACCAACGTCCCTAGATTTTTAGGCTCAACAAGCAAGCCAAGGATCAGCAAACGACCCTAGTTTGAGTTTGAGAAACAAACTCTACACTCAACTGCCACAGGGAATTGAGTGGATGGACTCTTAACAAAGACAACCTTACTTGTCGGATGAGTCCCTTATTTAGTGCCGCTTCGGGTTGCTTCTTCTCGCTCTCCCGTGCTTGAATCAACTCCCCTTGTGCTCCCCCGATCTTGTTGCCGCGGCTTTGCTAAGGCTTCAGCTTCATCGATCAAACGCCTTGCATATGATCTTCTTTGAGATGACCAAGGTGATGGGAGGATGGTTGAATCTCCTACATGGGATATGTAGCTTGTTCTAACTAGGAGATTCAACTAGAGGGTCTTCTAGAGGTCTTGAACAAGAGATATAACTATGTGGTATAGTGTTTCACCTCTAAAATTGAGAGAGGAATCAAGTCATCTCTATGATTGCATTTGAATGCCCTTACTTGTCATTAAACACAAGGGATATGACTTGAATCGCTTCCTCTTTAAGGCCCCATATGATGTAAAAAAGGTGTGGGTAATAGGCTCTTAAAACCCTCTTTAAATGCAAAAAAATCGAGCTCCATATTTAAAGAAAACGAGCTCCAACGGTCATAAAACGGGCAAAAACGGCTAACTGCCGACCTGTCCCGACTGGTCGGCCAGGGGTCCCCGACCGGTCTTGACGGTCGGCCATAGGCAAAAAATGGATAGACTGTTCACTGTCTCTGCTCGGGAATGGTCAGACCGATTAAGACCGGTCGGCCCAAGGGCCTGTATGCACACTGCATTGCTGTCATTGGACTGGATCCAGCCGACTGGTCAAGACCGGTCGGTCCAATCCAGCCGACCGGTCATGACCGGTCGGACAGGCTTGGGTTCAGCTAAACAATTTGCTGACCCAACTTCGCCACATTTCGACCTCTTTGGCCACAGCATGGGTGATCTTTTGGGACACCTAGGGCCAATCTATGATGACTAATGATGTACCTAATGGTCACGGTCATCTAGAGGTTATGGTTTTGGGTAGGTTCAAGGTTAAGGCTCACCAAGGCATCACTTTTACCTATTTCTTCTTCCTTAATGCAACAGAGCCACTTGAGTCTTCGGTCTTCATCTTCATTAAGCTCAACCGACACTAGACTCACTGACCTAAGTGATTGACAAATAAGGTGCACTAGTATGCCACAGAAAAGTGCACTAACAGTTTTTAGCGCCGTTGCCGGGGATTTGATATGATGTTTTTAGAATTTTTCAAGATAGCTTTTAGTTGAGATTGTGTTAAGTTGGGTTTAAGATTTGTTTCACTTTCTAGGGTAGGTTTTCTTCTAAATTCATAATATTAACTTAGTTTGTTTTGATTTTGCAGGATTCTTATATAGATCTTTAATTCAGGTTCTATCCCTCTACCTCTCTTGCTAAAGATAGTTTCAGATTTTTGTTTTTAGAATTATGATTAAACTTTAAGTTTGTATTGAGTGGTTCATGCCCAAGTGAGTTCGTGATCACACTCAAAGATTGTTAAGTGATGGAGTAATTGTTGAAGAGATTGATAGAGAGCCTCGTGCTAGAAAATGTCAAAATCTTCCTGAAATTGCTAGAGATATGACTAAAAATCAACTTAATCAAGGGACTAATCAAAATCAAGCCCAAAATTTACTGAAATTGATGAGAATGAAGTGGGGGATGCACCTCAACCTAGGACTTTACGTGACTATTTACAACCCGTTAGGACAAGTACACTCCCTATTGCATAATTTTCCCTCACAATGTGAGAAACATTGATTTTAAACCGGGGTTGATCCAACTTCTCCCCAAATTCCATGGACTCGACTCCAAAAGCACTTATCTACACATTAAGGAGTTTGAAGAGGTTATTGCTATAATAAACTATGATAATATAACCAAGGATACCATAAAACTCAAATTATTTCCTTTCTCCTTGAAAGAGGAGGCCAAATCATGACTACATTCCTTAAGGCTAAGGTCTATTGGGACATGGGCTGAGATGACTCCGGATTTTCTTAAAAAATTCTTCCCTGCTCATTGAACCAATGCACTAAGAAGGGCTATAATGAACTTCACCCCAAAAGAAGATGAAACCTTTTTCCAATGTTAGGAAAAGGTATAATGAGCTATTAAACGCATGCCCACATCATGGCTACGATCGATGGAGGTTAATTAGTTTCTTCTATGATGGATTAAACTCAACCATGCGCCAATTTGTGAAAATGATGTGCAATGGGGAGTTCATGAACAAGAAAACAGAGGAAGCTTAGGACTATTTTGACATGTTGGCTGAAAACACACAATCATGGGATACATCTATGTCGACAAGTTCAAAACAGTCTCGAGCCAAGGAAAAGGGATGAATTTACGTTTTGAATGAGGAAGATGATTTAAGTTCTAGAGTGGCTAATATCACACGAAAGGTTGAGGCTATGGAACTAAGAAAAGTTGATACAACTCAACAAAGGGTGATTCTTGAAACTATTTGTGGTATTTGTACTTCCAATGTGCATCAAACACAGGATTGTCCAACAATTCCTGCATTTCAAGAACTTTTATCTGAACAATCAAATGCCTTAAATAGTTATCAACGTCCTTTTAGTACTCTAAACCCAAACACTTACAATTCTAGTTGGAGAAACAATCCTAACCTCAATTGGGCGAATTGACCCACGGCCAACCAAAGTAATCCTCAAAGGAGGGCCCTAATGCAATTTCCTATGGCCCCACCTCAAATGTCTATGGAGGATACATTCAAAGCATTCATGCAAGGCCAAACTCAAATCAACCAATCAAACAATACGATGATGCTTGAGATTAAAAATTCAGTGGAGGAGATCAAGGCTCGCTTAAACGTAAGGGAAGGGACCCTTTTGGCCTAACCCCTACCTAATCTAAAATCATAATGCGAAATAAGCGTGCTTAGTTCCTCTAACTAACACATGGAACATGTTAAGTCCATTACCACTCTTAGAAGTGGTAAAATAATTGAAAATTTTGACCCAGTGAAGGCCTCAATGCCTAATGATCTCGTATCTTCCAAAGAGGATGATGGACCTAGCACTGCCATGTATGAAAAGGAGCCATTAAAAGAATATAGGCCCGTTGCTCCATTCCTTCAATGCTTGATTTCAACCAAACCTTAAGATAAATATCAGGAATTTTTGAAGGTTTTTAAGCAAGTCAAGATCAACATCCCATTGTTGGATGCCATTAAACAAATACCGTCATATGCCAAATTTCTAAAAGAACTTTGTATGGTAAAAAAGAAAATACATGTGCAAAAGAAGGCATTCTTGACAGAGAATGTGAGCGCCATTATAAATCACGGGATGCCCAAAAAATACAAAGATCCCAGTAGTCCAACAATATCATGTATAATCGGTGACTACCGAGTGAAGCATGCTTTACTCGATCTAGGGGCAAGTGTGAACTTAATCCCTTTCTCGGTTTATGAACAATTGAGTTTAGGTGAACTAAAACCACGCTACAACTTGTTGATCGATTGATTCGTATACCGAGATGAGTGATTGAAGATGTCCTTGTCCAAGTTGACAAGGTCTACTACCCGGTAGACTTTATTGTCTTGGACACACGACCCATGGTTAATATTGGCACTCAAATCCTTGTCATACTTGTTCGGCCATTCCTAAGGACATCAAATGCAATCATCAATTGTAGGAGTGGAGTTGTCCAAATGTCTTTTGGTAATATGACGATTGAGTTAAATACTTTCAATATTGACAACCAACAAGAGCATGAAGATGAGGAGGTTTATGATATAAACATAATCAATTCAATTGTAGAAGATGAGTCCCTCTCACCTCTTTGCTCCGATCACTTAGAAGAAGATGTGACCTACTCCCCTGATAAGATTGCTGAATTGATAGGGGATGTCATTGTACTTTTAGAGTCGGTAATGGGCATATGCCATTAGCCGAGAGGGGGATGTGGAAACAACACTTTATTATGCTGAGAAATCAATTCATATTTCCACACCTTTATGGATCATGCATACCGAACTCTACCAATCCTGGGAAGACCCATACTTGCAATATCATTGCCTAGAAAAATCTAAATGGAGACATGTTTTTTCAGACAAATATGATGATGTCTCCTCTTATACATGTGGTGAAAACATTAAGGAACCCGCTGCAATTCCTTTCTGGGATTTTCAGTGGTTTATCAAGATCACTCACACACATCTATATTGTAAAGCAGGATATTGGATGATTTTACTGTGAAACCTTTTGATCCATCTAATGATTCTGCTCGATTTTATGCTTTTGGATGAGTTGTTGGGATTAACCTCCTAGTCTGACGGAGGACGGTTTAGATTTTTAACCCCTTCCTAGAATTAGATTGCATTAGGATTTGCTTCGATTAGTAGATTTATTTTGTGAAGTAATCCATATCAGCAAGCCAATTTTAACATGCAATGTTATTTCTTAAGTGATATCTCTCATTCTCACTTCTTTTTATTTTATCATTTCTCTCATGTTGTTGCATTCATTGCATTTTTTTTACATTGAGGACAATGTTAAGTTTTGGTTAGGGGGTGAGATTCCTAGATGAATCTAGCAATTTGTGACATTTTGAGCAATGTTTGTATAAAGTTTTTTATTTTTCTGAAAATTCAAAACTCTTTTGGAAAACTTTGTTTCAATGCACTTGGGATGTCATAAGTATGAAAGGATGAGAAACAAATTGATATGATTTTGAAACTCTTAAAGGACTGATAACATTGTAGTTTTCTATTTAAATTCCCCTATTGATGTGATTGATAGAAAATTTGAACACTTTTGAGTCTAGTTCATATTACACAGTTCTTATGATTGAAGGGATTATGTAGAATTGTAAATCGGTTAGACTAAGATTTAAGGTGTTGAGGAACCAAGCCGGGATACTTTGTCCATCTTTGTCCATGGGAAAAGAATGAATATATAGATCTCTAAAAATTATATCTAATGTGTATAAAAAGGAAAGAAAGGATGAAAATATGGGAATGATTGAAAATATGGTAGAAAATTTCAAAAAGGGCTACCAATTACCAACCGGGGGATGGTCTACTCGTAACCAAAGCCAGAAATGGGAAGTAGTGTGAAAGCCGTCGGAAGGACGGTAAGGCAAATTCCTGTTATAGGCTTGTTGTTGATCTGTACACCCTTAAATCCATGCTTTAGCTGATTTATGAAGAAGATAATCCCGAAAATTCATGAGATGAGCATTCACTAAGCACACTAGGTTAAATTGTTTGGATTCTTCGATTTATCAATCAATCAGCAAAAATTTCATATGAGTACTTATTATGTTTAGGGAGTTTAAGATTTCAATTTCTATCACTAATTTTCTCTGAATTTTATACTTGTGTGTCTTGAAGTTTATAGAAGCATAGTTTCCGAAGGAGAGTTGGGTTTTTTAAAGTTGGATTTGTTTCACGCATGTTTTGCTCGGGACTAGCAAAATGCTGGTTGGGGGGTGTGTTGAGCTCTTAAATGTGCATATTCTAACCCCATTTCATCACTAACTATGCTTGAATTGCATGTTTAAAGACTTACCTAATGCATGGTTTTGTGATTGTAGGAAAAGAGAGAGAGAGACTTTATAAATTGGAGGCCTAGAGGCCTCTTCTTACATGCCTTGAAGATCAAAAGAGTGAAGGACAAGAGGTGGAAGAAAGATGCGATGGAGACGGAGGAAGAAAAGAAGAGAAAAGTCACAGTTTATAGCCTGACCGGCCGGCTAGCCACTGCCACCGGCAAGCCTCCAGAAATAGCAAAATTGCTGTCTAATTTTTGTGAAGACCAACCCTTAGACCAACCGGTTGGTAGGTCAGCCTATGCAAATATACGTCTAGAGAGTTGGGCTGCTTTTTGCTCAAGCTCCGGCCGGCCGGCTAGGGGGGTTCGGCCAGTCGGCCAACATCCTGATTGTACTAGGACACTTCTAAATTCAGATTTTGCTGTGCAAGTGCGGTACTTCTCCACAATTTCTCGGATCTAAGCTATAAAAGGACTCTTCCACTCTCTTCCTAGGGTATGCTAGGACGTGAGTAATATCAAGGAGGCTTAGGAGACAGATTCTACTTCAAGTTTTCCTAGTTTTGTTTTTCTTTTAGTTCTTAGTTATTTTTATTTTTGAGGCTTCTACTTGAAGGATGTTAGAGATGAAGTAAAACCTCTTTGCTAGGGCTAAGAGGTGAAGCTTTTAATTTATTTTTGATGGATTGATGCATCCTAGGTTTCCTTTTATGCTTTGATTGAATGATTTAATTCAATATGAGTATGAATAAAGTACTAGTTCAGTTTTTTACTTTGATCTCTTGATGACTTCGGGCTCATATGATTCTTAGTGAATCTAAACCTAGTAGCTTATCTTTTTTGTATTATTTATGCTTGTGTAGTTCATTGATCTATCATCGACTCCGGGCAAGGTAGACCCTTTGATTGCCTTGTGTACAATAACACGATCTTCATGTGGGAACTCATTCAAACTAAAGTTCTTATCTTTTGAGATAATTTGAGATAGATGTTTGCTAATTGATTTTGATTTAATTAGAGTTCTAATAATTGGTCGTAGTCAAGTCTAGTGACAGGATTTGATGAAAGCCATGGTTGTGAATCTCAAGTAGATTGGAAAGAGGCTTGGCCTATACAATTGAATGTGCCCAAGGCCTAAGCATTGTTGTAGGAATCGAATCAATGAACAAGCAACTGTTTTAGATAAGTGTTGATTGAACCGCTCTGTATTCCGATCGGATAGAGATATAAATTCGATGCCGATTGTGTTGTAAGAGACCTAATTGTGTTGATGCATTGAAAACTATCAAAAGTGGATCCTTGGCACTCTAGTGCCTTTTTAGATTATTATTACCTCTCTTAATCACTAGTTTTACTTTAAATCACTATTTTTCAGATTTAGTTCTTAATAGGATCTTGATTATTGGTTATTTTAGATAAATTCTGAGAATATCCACATATAAATCTCTGTGGGACGATACTCGGTCTTTCCGAATTATTACTACTTCATAACCCTATACTTAGGGAGTGAACACATGCATAGATAATAAAATGATTTAACTAATCAAGATCCTAATCTTTGCAACCTATGTCGATTTATGAGAATGGATCAATGAGCTCAAGTCTACACTACTTGGTGAAAGTACATCTTGTGTGTGGATGTGCCAATCTAGTGCCTAGCATACATTTCTATCAAGCATTCATTATTAAACAATTAAGTATACAATTCTAAGATAATAATGTGCTCAGATCAATCACAAACACAAGCATGTATAGTAGTTCAACTTTGGGTCTACTCCACTCCTGGTTCAAGTACTCAACCCCATTGAGCACACCGGCATTCACTATCGGAGGTTTTAAATGAAGTTCACCTCTCAACCTTTACACGGAGGTTTTACCGGTTCACCTCTCAAGCATAAACGAAGTTTTTGGACAAGGCTAACTCTCAACCCGACACACTTTCACTCCCGTTTCAGAGGCTCCCCCTTGGAGACTAGTTTATGCTCAACAAACGTGCCAAGGAACGACAAACGTCCCTAAATGTTTAGGCTCAACAAACGTGCCAAGGATTGACAAACGAGCCTAGTTCGAGTTTGATAAACAAACTCTACACTCAACTCCCACAGGGAATTGAGTGGAAGTACTCTCAATAAAGACAACCTTACTTGTCGGATGAGCCCCTTCTTCAGCGCCGCTTCGGGTTGCTTGATCTCTGCTCTCTTGTGCTTCAATCAGCTTCCCTTGCTCCCCCGATCATGTTGCCACTGCATCGCTAATGCCTCAGTTACACTTGATCAATCACCTTGTAAATGATACCTTTAGGATACCCACAGTGATAGAAGGGTAGGTTTAAGAACTCTACAACTAATGGGAATGGGTTGCTTAGAGTTGCTTACCTATAAAGATCTCATCTTAGAGTTTTGGATAAGGATATTACTATCAAGAAAGATCCAAACTCTAGAGATCAAAAGAGGGTGAAGGTCATCTTCTTGTTGAGCTTGGAATGCTCCATTCTTTTGTTAAATCGAAAGGAAGATGCCTTGCTATAGTTTGAAATTGAGTCTCTAATGGTCTTCAACAATGGTGACTTTAATCCTCTAAAAAACCCTCTGAATGGCCCAAAAAATGATCCAAGGCTTTATATAAGAAAATCCCCAACGGCTATAAAACGGCTATAAAACGGCTCTCTCCGACCGGTTGGACCTGTCGTCGACAGGTCGGACAAGGGACCTTAACCAGTCGGGCGACCAGTCGTATTATGGGCCTGAACACATAAAGGTCACTGTCCCTTTTTGGTCGATCTTCGACCGGCCGACCGGTCGAATTAAGCCCTTAGGCAGATTTATTTTACATTTGGTTGTTGTCCAATTCAGGCCTCTTGTCAACAGGTCGGGCGATCGGTCAGACCACCGGTCTGCATGAAAACTGTTATTTTCCTTTTGTATTTTACAGCAGCTCATGCAACCTCTTTAACCAACCTATGGGTGATCTTTGGGACACCTAAGGCCAATCTAAGATGACTACAAGAATTCCTATTAGGTCAAGGTCATATAGAGGTTATGGTTTTGGATAGGTTCAAGGTTAAGGACTCACCAAGGCATCTCTTTTACATATTTCTTCTTCCTTGATGCAGCTGGTCCATCTTAAGTCTAGGGTCTTCGTCTTCATTAAGCTCAACCGACACTAGACTCATTAACCTCAGTAATTGACAAATAAGGTGCACTAGTATGCTATAGAAAAGTGACTAACAATCTCCCCCTTTATCAATTACGTACAAAAACCTAACCTATCAAAATAAAATACATGTACAAGAGATTACAATGATATTGAAATAAATACAAGACTTTTGGCATGCCTAACTAAGCAGCTCCTCTTAAGTTTGCTCCCCCATAACCTGTCAATCCATGCATCACAAAACATAGCAAACTAGTTTGGGTGGGACTTGATCTTTTCTCCCCCTTTTAATCAGCAATTGACAAACTATTCTCTCCCCCTTAATGATACATTAATTATGGTTAAGGTAAGAGTAGATAGTGTGTCGTAGTTATAACAATAAGCACATGCTAACAAGGAAAGTATATGGTGCATAAACTTTAAAACATGGAGCATGCTAAGGAATATGATTAACAAGAAAATGTAACTATCTAAGCATAGTTAATCATGCATAGTTGGTCATTTAAGATATAAAATATGCAATAAAAGCACAAGGGCTTATAGCCCAATCAACCAACCTCCCCTAATGGTATATCATGACCAAACCTAAGCAAAGATTAACATACAATAAAGCATGAAATTCAGCAAGATTACTTAATCCAAGCAAGATGATAGTCTAGCAGCAAATATACCAAATAAAAGTAAGGCTAAACTACCTAAAATTGGGCTAATGAGGCTTGAATCCTCTGATTTGTCCATACATTAAAAATTAGACTGAAATCCTCAAATACACCTATAGTATTAATTTCTAGCTACCTTTACTAAATATGTTTAGTTTGATTAGCCTAAGGGTAACTAATTTCCTCAACACCCTCGTAAAATGTATCAAGAGGTAAGGGGTTGGGAGCTCCTTCTCCTAGAAGGGATAGCGGTCAGGATCCTCTCTTAGATTAAGGGGAAGAGAGGTAGTGGTGGAAGCCATAAGAATTCTCATTAGTTTTTTGCTCCCATCACTAGAAGAGTCACTTGATTAGGATTTAAACACTTCTGTGTCATCCCAAATGGTTGCCATTGCCTTTTTACCTTTTGGTTTAGTTCCTTTAGGACATTTTGGGGCAATATGGCCACGATGACCGGAACCGTAATATCGGACGGATTTCGATTTGGATGATTTCCCTTTATATTTTCATCCTTCTTGTCCTTCTTGTCACAGCCACTCCCTCTATAAAATTTGAGGAATCGTTTAAATTGTTTGTTTATCTTTTCTTTTTCATCATCATCATCATCACTATCGTTTTCCTCCGACTCACTCTTAATTTTCTTATGGGAGTGTTTGTGAAAAGTTTTTAAAGCGATGCTTTTCCTTTTAGAGGGGGCCTTAAAGTGTAGTTCATGATTTTGTAGAGAATCTATGAGTTCCTCTATTTTCATGTTGTCAATGTCTCTACACTCTTCTAAGGCCACTACTACCTTGGTGTTAAATCTCTCCCGGAGGGACCTAAGTATTTTTCTACATATACGTCCTTCCAGAACCCGTTCCCCCAAGGCAAACATGGAGTTACAAATATCATGCAGTTGTGTATAAAACTTTATGAAAGTTTCACTCTTCAATTTTAATGTTTTCAAATTTTGTGGTTAAGAGCTGAAGCTTCAAGCGTCTTATTATGCTAGTCTCTCGTGGGTTACCTCAAGTATGTACCACGCCTCTTTTGCAGGTTGCACATGTGAGAATGTGTTGAAATTCATTTGGAAAAACCGCACAACAAATCGAGTTGAGAGCTTTGGCATTTGCCATGTATTGAGCTCTTTCATTGTCATTCCATTTTTCATCATCTTTGGGAATTATAATGTATTTCCCATCAACCTTCACTTGTTCAGTGGGCAAGGCATATCCACGCTGTGTGCTTAGCCACACGAGACAATCCATGGATTCTAAGAATATCCTCATCCTAGCCTTCCAATAGGCGTAGTTGGACCTGTCAAAGAATGGTGGATGGTTGGTGGTACTCCCATCTCGGTTAAACATTATAATAGTGCTCTGGTACCGAATTTTATTCTAAATGGTAAAGTCCTTGAAGAGAAACCTACTTTGATACCAATTGAAATTACACCTTTTGGATTAAAGGCGTATGCGTGCGGAAGCTTGTAGAGCAACTAGTATTATGGATAAGTCATTTGGGGGGGGGGGGGGGGGGGGGGGGGGGGGGTGGGGTGATTAGGACATTTTAAAATCTTTTCGCCTCCTTAAGCAATTTAACAATTTAAACTAAGAAGTTAACACTTTGGCTTCCAAGCCTACGTGGGTCCAATCACAAGGCTATGATATAATTAGTAATTAAACAATCTAGCCTAAGCATGTATAGATAATCAAATGATTTAACTAATCAAGCTCCTAATCTATGCAACCTATGTTGATTTATGAGAATGGATCAATGAGCTAAAGTCTACACTACTTAGTGAAAGTACATCTTGTGTGTGGATGTGCCAATCTAGTGCCTAGCATACATTTCTATCAAGCATTCATAATTAAACAATTGAGCATACAATTCTAAGATAATAATGTGCTCAGATCAATCACAAACACAAGCATGTATAGTGGTTCGACTTTAGGTCTACTTCCACTCTCGGTTCAAGTACTCAACCTCATTGAGCACACCGGCATTCACTATCGGAGGTTTTAAATGAGGTTCACCTCTCAACCTTTACACGGAGGTTTTACTGGTTCACCTCTCAAGCATAAACGAAGTTTTCGGACAAGGCTAACTCTCAACCGGACGCACGTTCACTCTCGTGTCAGAGGCTCCCCCTTGGAGACTAGTTTATGCTCGACAAACGTGCCAAGGAATGGCAAACGTCCCTAGATGTTTAGGTTGGACAAACGTGCCAAGGATCGGTAAACGACCGTAGTTCAAGTTTGACAAACAAACTCTACACTCAACTCCCACAAGGAGTTGAGTGGAAGGACTCTCAATACAGACAACCTTACTTGTCGGATGAGCCCCTTGTTTAGCGCCACTTCGGGTTGTTTGATCTTCACTCTCTCGTGCTTCAATTAGCTTACCTTGGTCCCCCGATCTTGTTGCCGCTGTGTCGCCAATGCCTCAGCTACACTTGGTCAATCACCTTGCAAATGTGCCTTCGGGATGCCTAAGGTGATATGAGGGTAGGTTTGAGAACTCTACAACTAATAGGAATGGGTTACATAGAGTTGCTCACTTAGAAAGATCTCGTCTTAGAGTTTTGGATAAGGATATTACTATCAAGAAAGATCCAAACTCTAGAGATCGAAAGATAGCTAATGTCATCTTCTTCTTGAGCTTGGAATGCTCCATTCTTATGTTAAATCACAAGGAAGATGCCTTGCAATGGTTAGGAATTGAGTCTCTAATGGTCTCTAACAATGGTGGCTCAATCCTCTAAAAAACCCTTTGAATGCCCCAAAAATTGAGCTAAGCCTTTATATAAGAAAATCCTCAATGACTATAAAACAGCTCTCTCCGACCGGTCGGACCTGTCGTCGACCGGTCGGCTAAGGGACCTTGACCGGTCGGGCGACTGGTCGTATTATGAGCCTGGACACATTAAGGTCATTGTCCCTTTTTGTTCGGTCGTCGACCAATTGGATTTGGACAGACCGGCCAACCAGTCGGACCACTGGTCGAATTAAGCCCTTAGACAGATTTATTTTACATTTAGTTGTTGTCCAATTCAGGCCTCCTGTCGACCGGTCTAGTGCATGAAAACTGCTGTTTTCCTTTTTGTTTTGCAGCAGCTCATGCAACCTCTTTGGCCAACCTATGGGTGATCTTTTGGGACATTGTGGATGCTCGACTTTCCGCACTTTCCCCTCTTTCGAAGGTGCGCGAATCACCGTTGCCACGGGCTCACCTCTTTCTCAAGGGATTTTTCTTGTCGTGTTATCGTTGGATTTCACTAGATGTGTTTGGATAGGTTTTTATAAGACCAGAGTCGCCACTAGCCAGTTACTTCGAATCTACAGTCGGCTATACCCCAAGGAAACGTTAGAGAAGGGAATCCGAAGATTCCTTCCTCTAAAATGACTCTTTTTTATTTGCGGTCAGAGATTCGAGGTAAGTGATCACAGTTACAAGGTGTGAAGGTGTTAGGCAGCCAATCTGCCCATACCGAAGTATGGTATTTACTTCACAGAATCTAACTAATAGTTGAAAGTCTGAACTATATCTCGTATATTCTCATGAATGATATAATGCATGAATATGGGTCTGAATGAACAGTAAGAATTTCTGATGGGCAGGTTCCAATCAGATAGGCAAGCCCAGAGCATATGCTTGAACTGACAGGTGCTTTATGCGATATACATGATGTGTGTTTGACCGGTCAGAGTTTCTAATGGGCAAGTTCCAAACAAGTCAATGAGCCTCAGAGCATACACTAAGACATGATCAAGTGCTTGTAGTGGAATGATAAGCAGGGGGTTGGAAGAATAAGAAATGTTACACTTATGCTAGATGCGAATTAGATGATGTTGGTGTAAGAGTAGCTGGATGGACGAAGGTATCGCAAGGATTGACTTCGAGTGGCTAAGATCGGGACTTAGATAGATTGAGAGGCTTAAATCAGGGTTAGGCTAGGATGGACCAAGGCTAGACTCTTCTCACTTAGACTCTCCTTAATGGAGAAATGGGCTAAGGGGGTGGAGATGGACTCGAAATTTCAGGACTTTCTAGGTTGTTGAGGGATGTTAGAAAGGAAAGAGGGATGAGGTATTTATAGCTGCGGAGAGTGGCAACTCCTGTAAATAAGTTTGGGCGGCCCCGTACGGACATCTTACTTCAGCTTCGGAGCCAACGGACTCCAAACCTGAATTAAGAAATCCCCAGATTCGAGGTTCAGAGTTGCTCCGAAGCTGTGGCTCAGAACTAAGTGAGTTGACTGTGTTTGAAAGATGGACCGACAAGGTGAGTCGACTGAGTGTAAGGACTGGACTGGCCCAGTGAGTTGACTTGGTGATTTGACTCAGCGGGTTGACTCACCAGTTAACTTTTTAGGAAGTTTTGGACTGATTTTTCTTATGGGTGGTTTTTTGGGCTGATGTTTAGGGCTAAGTTGACTTGGCTTAGGCTTGAGTTGGACTATGGATTGGGGCTTGTAAGTGTGAGTTTGACTAAGTTTGGATATAGGGTTTAGGGGTTTGGACCTCCATCCATTCAGTTATCTCAAACAGCTTTGTAGCCGAAGGTGGGTGTCTATAGATGCCCCTCTTTGGTAGAGGTTGCATGCAACAGAATGCCAAAGTGAGTGGACACCCCACTTTTGACCCGGTCATGCGTAGATCGTGGTCTGGAATCTTTACTTGCCTTTGTATGAATCAACTGATTGTTTGGAAATAGATAACTCACACATACCGCGGGAGTTTGGAGAAAATGTTGCGATTGTCCCTCCATGACTTGCAACTTGGGTACCCAATCGCAACCCTTCCGTTCCCGATCAGTACTAACATCGAAAAGGTAAAGTAGAGCCTTTGCGTCCATATAGTCTTACGAGGTTACTGACCCTGTGATTAATTGTTCGTTGCTTTTTCGAATCACTTCAGGAGTCTTGTTTCGCTTGACTGTCAAAGTGGTTAGCTGCCTTGCGTCTGCGCGGCCTTATGGGAGATCCACTACGCCAACTTGAACTCATTCAAGGTACTTCAGGCATCCACGCCTAGCTACATGCTGATGAACCTTTTCCACCCAATCTTTTGGTTTTGATACTTGGGTTACAATTCATCGTTCCCACTGTTCAAATGGTTTCTTTAACCGAGCCTTTTGGCTTTCATCTTTTTCATATCTTAGCATTTGGTACGATCATACTGACACTAGAGTTCAATTCGACCGTACTTTGAGTGCATTGGATCTGATGGTCTCCGGGGAAACTGCGAGACATCAGATCTTATTTATTTTTGCGCCGGCTCCTACCTAGAGATATGGAAGATCTCTTAGTGTTTTGGAGGTCGAACACTTTACTGAGAAAATATTTTTGAATTTTATAAATACCCACTCTAGGGAGTGATACTCCTTGGGGTTTTTATTTGCAAATAGGAATATATATTTAATAATATTTTTTTTATTTTTGAAAAGGAAATCTGGCTTGCACGTACCTCCACTGGGGATGCCTGTGGGGTCTTTGGCCAACCAACTTTTATTTTTGAAAGCAGGTAGACATAATGATTGATGCGATGGATGCTGATGCATTTGGATGCGTATGGTTTGGATCATTCTCTTCCCGTCCATTGATTTGGCTTTTGCTCGGGATGTAAAGATCTTAAGCTTATTGCTTTTAGGGTTTTGCTTCCTTGGAGATTTTGTTTTTAATGTGGATGTTCGGTTAGCGGGTTGGTCAAGATTCCGACCCGTGGTCGATCAGGTCCATCATCCCAATATGCTGTTGTGTTTGTTGTTGGGGATGGATGAAGGAGGTACCATTGGTTTGTGACCTCAAGATGGTCCTCTAGGGGAATGAGTGTGATTGTGATGGTGTTTGGTCGCCAGTTTTGGTCAAGATTTCAATTTGCAGGTGAACGGATCCGTCATCCCAATACTATGAAGTGGGTGAGTGGAGTTTGAGACTCCTATAGTGCTTCACTGGGGATAGCGATGATATTTTTGTGATTTTTGCAAATATTCGATCCGAGTCTTTACCTAAGTGGTCAGGATGGAAATTGATTTTATTGAAAACAAAGGAAATATTTTATGATTTTTGAAAGATGATTTTGTAATATTTTGGTATTTTGTTGGATTTTCTGAAATACAGGGAAATGTAGGAAATTTTCATCCACCTCTACCTTCTACTGCTGCTAAGGCACCTGATCCATTTTACATCAGCGAGTAAGACGAATCTCACATAGTTAAGTGCCATAGTTTTACATCTACAGATGCGGGATTGAGGGTTAATTTTTTTTTTATGATTTCTGAAAACGATTCGAGTCATCGGATCATGACTTGGGTGGTCGAGATCGATGCCGAATGAAATGACATTCCTTTTTTATTTTTCTGAAAATCTCATGTGGCTTTCTCTCTTTTCCACATACTCAAGCTAAAATCTCTCCAATTTCTCATAAGATGAGATTTTGGTGAGATTGTTTTCTCTTTTTCTCATTCTTCTCCTCCATCACTTCAATCTTACATGGAGGTACAAGATTCACTTGCAACTACTCTTTCCAAGGAGAGAGAGAGAGAGAGAGAGAGAGAGAGAGAGAGAGGGGTCACTTCAAATTGAGGGGAGGACGACTGGCCCCCTAGGTGCCGCCCAAGCCCTCTCTGCCCAAATGGTTTTTCCAGTGGGCTGGGTAATGGGGTGCCCTCCCCTTTTCTATATAACATGGGGCACCCCTTGCACTTCCAACGTGCAATCTCTCTCTCTCTCTCTCTCTCTCTCTCTCTCTCTCTCTCTTCTTTCTCACTCTCTTTTTCTTCAAGTTTTTTCTTTCCTTTGGTGGCTCTCTTGCTTCTTCAAGTGGTGGGACTTTTGGTAGAGTTTGGGGCAGCAAGGTGGTCCTTTTGGTGAGTGAAGGTATGGCCCACTCCCTTTCTTTCATTTCATTGCTTTTCTTTTAACTTTCTCTTCTCATGTTCTCTTTCTTCTCTTTATGTAGGTACTTCAAGAGAGTTGTGGTGGGCTTAAGCTTTGGTGTTTTCCACATTTTAATCTTAATAAAGGTGGTGCATGGAGAGGGACATTTCAAGCTTCATCTCTTTTCTCTCATTTTCTCTCTCTCTTTCATACTCTGTTTATGTGTATGTAAAGGGTAATTTTACCATGTCCATCAAGTGTGCATGGTAAAATTTCCTATTTCCTTTCATGGGAGTTAGGCTTTGTATGTATATCAAATGGGCTCAAAGTGAAGTTAGGGCCCTTGGTGTATTTGATGGGCCTAACACTTCATTTTGGGCTCCCTCATGCCCTCTTTTCTCTTTCATGCCTTCCTTAAATGTTTTTTCTTCTTTTTCATCTTCTTTTCAAGGCTTGAGCCCATGAGATTGGTAGGGCCCACCTCAAGTTTTGGGTTCACAATGCTTACTTTAGATGGCCCCTTCTTTCTTCACATGTGTATGGACAGAGGTGACTAGCCTATTCTTCACTTGGATCTCAAATGGGCTAGATTTCATAGTTGGGCCCTTATAGACAAATGGCCCAATTCTTCCACTAGCTTTTGGTTTTTGTACATATCCTTGGTTTCATTTCCTTGTGCACAAGGTGTGGTAGGTTTGGAATTCCTCAACATAAATGGGCTTTGGGCCCTCATTAAAACTCATATATTTCTTTTAGTCAAGAGTGCACCACCACACTTTGTGTATGTAGGATTCTTTTCTTTCATGCTTTTTTTCCTTGGGTGGATGGAGGATTTGGGTCACTTGATCATCTACAAGGCCCATGAGTGAGCTATTTTCAACAATCTCACAAAGTTTAAGTGGTCTTCCATCTTGTAGGAAAGTGGTACCCAAGAGTTATTTCCAATGTCATCACCCACAAATGGATGATCCTTCTTCAAGTGAGCTATCCATACAATCTTATCTCCTTGATCCTTTCTTACATGGTATTTGGTGGGCCATCCACCACCTTCTCAAAGATGAGTGATTTTTCCAATTTGTGGGAAAGAATGATGCCCATAAGTTGTCCAAGTTTGTTCCATACTTGGGCACTTTGGATTTTGGATTTTAAGTGGGCTATGTACATCATTGTTAACCATTTTCATGATGGTTGGGTGACTCATCAGGCCATGTCCTCTTGTGCTCAAGTGGTCTTTCTTTTAGTAAAGAGAGTGGTGCACATAAGTTGCCCAAACTTGTCCTTGCATGGACATTTTCAACTTTGATTCTTCAAGTGAGCTATGTGCACCATTTTCTATCATTGGCTTTCCTTATCTCATGTGTGTGGGTAGACTACAACATTGTGCTTTCTCATAGCCAAAATATTTATCAAGATGATTATTCGCTTGCCTCAAGTGCAAGGCTGTGATGTAGTAATAATCTCGGTAAGACTGAGGTCGATCCTCAAGGATTATCGTAACAATTCTAAAATTTATAACTAGGATGGGCTAAACTCAGATTTGAATCGATGGATGGAATTTAATAGCATAAAATTATCTACTTAAGAACTAAATCAGGGAAATAAGCACTAGAGCGCCAATGATCCACTTATAATCATTCACAATGCCTAATTCAAATCATTCAAACCAATAACTCAATTGGAATCGGAGTTCTATCCCAATCCAACCGGAATATAGAGCAATCAAATCATCATAATGCATCTAACATAAATGGATCATCCACTGATATGGTTCTCTCATAAACAACTAAGGCATTGGGTGTATTCAATCACACAATCCAATCCTTCACAAAACAAGTAAGATCACATTCATTATTCTTCATCAAGGCTTGTCACTAGACTTGGTTTAGAAGTATGAATTGAACTCTATTAAACTAAAATCAATATATAAACACCTATCTCTGATCCAATCAAAAGATAAGAACTTCTTCTAGTTTAGTTCTAGATAAGCACTTAGGAAAACTTAGTTTGTAAGATCCCCTAGCATCCAACATATCATGATGGATCTAAGATCTCTACAACCCAAAATCCTATACAAAAAATACCCCCATTAAGCAATCTCAGTAATCAAAACATCCCATGTAATAACAATCACAAGAGATAAAAGATTAACTAAAAATATTAACTTTATTTCAAACTAAAACTAGAAGTGTTCTTCATAAAACCCAAAAGTACTTGAACTAATTTGAATTAGACATGGCAAATAACTAAAAGCTTCACCTCTTAGCCCTAGCTAAGAGGTTTAGCCAACCATTGACAGATTGAACTAAAACTCAAAAGAAAACTACTCTAAAAAGCATAGAAAAACATAGAAACCCTAGTTGGAGGAGTTGTTAATGCTCCACGATGCTCCTTTCCACCTCCCACGACTTTCTAAGCCTTCTATGATGCCTTAGAAACAACTTAGAGGTGTCATTTTATAGCAAAAATCCGTCACCGACTTGGAATCTTAAAAAAAATAGAGAATCCTTATGCATTCTGGATGCTGGCTGGCCGGCCGGAGGTTGCACATAAATATCCAAAAAATCTGCATGTTTAAGTACATAGGCCGACCCATCTGTCGATCGGCCAGACAGGCCATCCGACTAGTCGGACCACAGGTCGGACTATGTACAAACATGTCCAGAGATTTTCTGGTTTCTGAGGTATTTGGCCAACCTATCTGGTGCAGTGGCTGGCAGGCCGGACCGCCGGCTGAACACTCTATAAATTATGATTTTTCACAATTATTCTCCTCATCTTCATTACATTCCACCTCCACATCTTGTCCTTTCTTCCATTGATCTTTAAGGCATGTAACGTGAGTCCTTTAATCACCATATAAGTGAAAACTCTCTCGCATTCTTACAAACACAAAAACATGTATTAGATTAGTCTTTAAACATGTAAACCATGCATAATGTTTGATGAATTGGTGTTAGAATATGCACAATTAGAGCTCAATAATGATGCACATAAGTTTCCCATGATTGACCCAAGAGTGGGTTCTTATGGTTCTTCAAGTGGGCTATGTGCACCTTTCAATCCATTGAAGTGGGGCATTTGAGTTGCTCTTGGGGACCAATTTCCTTCCTATCGCCTTTGTCCATGTACATATGTAAAAAGGTGGAAACATCTCAAATGAAGCTCATTGCTTTGATGTGGAAACTGAACCAAACCTTAGTCACACATGGACTTTGAAAAGGAGTTCTTCATATGAAGCTTGATCCTTACCCCACTTTGATTTTTTAGCATGGCACTTGAGTGCACTTGGTGTCCAAAATGTGTCCTTGGATGGTGTATTTTCTTCATCTAGGCCATGACATGCAACTTTCTTTAAGGTAGGCCTTACTTGTCTTTCAATGGGCCCAATGTGTATACTAGGCGACACATAGAGTTGGACACTAGATTTGATGTGTTATCCTTTGAATGATGTAAGTCCAATCCCATGGGTTTCCTAGATCAAGATTTAGATTTTAATGGGTAAAAGATAGGAGGATTACCTTGTCAAACTTGAAGGACTCAATGGCGGATGGTACAAGGAGACATAAAGTAGCTGACAAGGATGATCCTGCCTTCGTCGTTCGTTGCGGAGACCATATGTGCTCCTTAGTAAAGGAGCACCAACCTCTTCCCAAAATAAAAGGTCGGGGTACCAGAGACTTTTGGGATAACTGGGTGGAGCAGCCACAACCAGTTGCTTGAACATGTCCTTGCTGATACTCCCTTTGCGGGTCTTCTCACGTTGCGCTTTCATAGAAATAATGCCAACCGTATGCTACTCACGGCCCTTTATGAAAGGTGGAGGGATGAGACCCATACCTTTCAACATCCTTGTGACGAATGGGGGATAACCCACTTGGATATTTATATGTAAATAGGGTTTCCCTTCCATGGAGCAGTTGTACCTTACGCAGATTCACTTGCCTTGGTTACTCTTAATGATTGGACACGGCTCGTGGGAGCCATCCCCCCTGAAAGTGAATTTCAAAGTAACTAAGTGAAACTGCGGTGGTTTCATAACACTTTCGCTGCTGTTGTACCCACCACTGAGCTGAAAGCTCTTCATAAAGCACGGGCAATGATCACTTATGCCTTTGGTTCCATTCCTTTTCTGCCACACAAATGAGAGGATTGATCCTAGATTTCTTCATTTGAATGAGGATCTTCATCATTCATACAATTGGAGTGCGACCATTCTGACCCACATCTATCAGGGCTTGGATAAGACTTCTAGGAGTAGCAAGTCTTTCACTGGCTTTTGGCTTGTAGTGGAGGTATTCTTCTTACCTTTCTTCTTGTAAACCCTTGTTCTCTTTGTCTGATCACGGTACCTATCCTTGGTCAGACCTGCTTCTATGATCACTTCGCTCACCTATCCCCATAAATACGAGATGACGTCGAGCCTTCCTTGTATCGCTTTATGCACTGGTGTCAGCAGAATCGCCGACTGAATCCTCGAGTCTCTCGGGACAACTGGCGTACTGATATAGATGGATTGACTACAGAGGAAATAAGTATCTTCTTTTTCCTTATCCTCATGTGCTCTTCCGAGGCTAACTATGAACTGATTCTTCTTCTTTAGTTTGCTCATATGTCATATGCGTGCTTTCCTCTCTATTATACTCCTCAGCAAGTGGAGACGTACGAGGCCTCATGTCTTTGGATCATGCTTTCAGACGCTGAGTCATTTCACTGGTACTTGGGAGAGAGGTTGCTCCGACAGATCACTGGTGTTGTCAGGGTTCCTTGTTCTACACCACCGTTGGTAGCTCAGATCCTAGTAGATGCCATAGTTGATGTGCTCGAGAGTTACCCAGGATTTCGCTTCACGATCCCAAATCGTGATTATGATGAGTGGTATTTACTGTACGAACAAGGACCGCTTCTTCCTTCGCTATATGTTCTAGGTGGCCGATGCAGATATGCTGGAGGGTCGGTCACAACTCCTCTGGTGGACCTTCATCATCGGGAGCAGGAAGAAAGGAGAGGCGATGACGATTATGTTGGCGACCTGTAACGTGCTTCCTTGTTTGGGACATGTATTCAGTCTTTTGATGTACGGCCTACTGATGTTTAAGGCCTTCTTGCTTTGCTTTTCTTCTGTAACAAACTTCTTGAATGAAATGCAACCTCTATTTTACCTCAAGATTTTGATGATGCTTGGATGCTTTGATTGTTGTTGGTTCTATTATTTGACTTGATGCTCAATTTTTGAACCATTCTCTAATGCTTTGTGGACCTATAAGGGTTCTCAGCTGTGTGGATGATGATTTGAACGGTTCAGATTGCTTGATTTGGCTATGTGGGCCCTCTTGATGATTAGATCCTGGACTCTGGCTTTCTTTCTTGATGATCAAACCCTTGATCTTGCTACTTGGTGGCTCATGTAAGCTCTTCCATGGTTTAGATCATGATAATCTAACCTTTGGATGGCTTGGATTGCTTGTGGACCCCTCTTGATCAATGTTTCTTCTCTTTGACTCGATTAGACCCAGTTTAGTTGTAGTTCTTCATGATTGGACAGGTGGGGAACCTTTCAAGCAGTTCAGATCAGATTCTGTTGAAATTCGGAGTCAATTGGATCTTTGGGCGGCCCCCAGGGGGCCAATTACTAACGTGGATTGACAGTCTCACCTACCATGGGCTGTGGGACCAATCCCGCGGAGAGAGAAGAAGACAGTCAGTACGGGTGGCCCCCTGGGGGACGTCTAGACCTCTCCTCTTGTGCGGTCTGGGCTGGCTTTGGTTCAGACATTTTTAGCATCTTCCTGTCCCTGTCCCCTATATTCCTTGCATGCGAGGTTTCAATCTAGCTATAAATCTAATATTCTTATTATCTTTTCTTCTTCTTTTGTCCTCTTCTTGGGCAATGGATGGTGAAGATTTTAGGGCTATGATGGCTGGCCATGATGGGTTGCCTACCTCAGATTTTCTAATGGATTTTAATGGAGATTATGTGTCTTTAATAGGTTTTCGATCCAGCCATGAATCCAATATTCCTCCTTTCATGTATGTGGTGCACATTACAATTGGACTTTAATGAAGGAAAGCACCCATGTCTACTGTTGAGAAGGACTTTGGATGGTCCTCATGAGAAATCTGTTGAAATTCATAACAATCCTGCTCAATTTTGATCATGTAGTCAATCCGACAAATAAAGGTTAGGTAGAGTAGGGATAAGTTTATTTTTCTGCATTTAGGATTGAATAAGTCTCATGGAGACATGGAAGAAGTTAGACTTGATTAACTTGCTGCTTCAGGTACTCTCGTTCTCACTCTCCTTTATTTATTTCATTGCTTATTACATATATTTTTACATTGAAGACAATGTAAGATTTTGGTTGGGGGTGAGATTCCTAAATGAATCTACTAGTTTTTTTTTGTGACATTTCGAGCAAATTATGTAGAAAATTTTCAATTTTTCTCAACTCAAAACTCTTTTAGAAAACTTTGTTTCAATGCACTTGAGATGATACGAGTATGAGAGGAAGATAGATGACGTAATATGATTTTGAAGCTCTTAAAAGTCCTATAATATAGTAGTTTTCTATATGAATTCTCCTGTTGATTTGATTGATAGAAAGTTTGGAATACTTTTGAGTCTAGATCACATTACATGATTCTCATGATTGAAGGGATTATGTAGATTTATAGATCGGTTAGACTAAGATTTAAAGTATTGAGGAACCAAGTCGGGGAACTTTGTCCATCACGTTCATGAATGAAAAGAAAAGAATGGAAGACATGGATTTCTAAAATCCTATCTTATACTTATAGTGAAAAATAAAAAAAAAGAAAAAAATGGTTATTTGTTGAAAATATGTTGAAAAATTCTGAAAAGGACTACCTATCACTGTTCGCTTCCCCAAGTGTAGGGTTGTGATTGTTCGCTCGCCTCAAGTGCAAGGCTGCGATGTAGTAATAATCTCGGTAAGACCGAGGTCGATCCACAGGGAAGGAAGTAAACAATTCCAACTATCCTAATAACTAGAATCAAAGAGGTTTGTGAAATTGATTTTTAACATAAAATAGAAAATCTAATAATGAAAAGATAACTAGAGCATCAAGGATCCACTTATAGCTCTTCTTAGATGCATAATTCGCTATGGTTTCTTACTTTCTCAACTAGAATCGACATTCCTGTCTATTTAGTCGGATGATAGAGCTGTTAAACCAAACAGTCTGTAATATGTAAGTTCCATGCATCAAATTCACTCAATGTAGGCTGATCTGAGCATGCTCAATTGCATAGGTCATTCCCCTTTTCTATAAGTCCAGTTCACAATCATAACCATCCTCAAGTCCTCTCACAAGACAAGGCTAGATCAGGATTTAAACTGGATTCAAATTACATGCACAGTCATTACATATTCCAGAAAAACAACAAAAATAGAACTTTGGTAGGAAGTCCCTTCATGAAGAGCTTAGTACTAGAGCGCACTCCGATTCCTCAGATCATACAGGTCTAGACCGTTGCAAACGAATTAAGAGGCTAAGTAATTCATCCAAACATCCGTGAGTCATCACAAGACTAAGAAAAATTACTTAAAAACTTGTATAAACTTCAAACCTTAGTTCATAATCATGAAAACAAATCTTAAAACCAATAAAACGAATTAAACAATCTAAGAAAACTATAAGGTTCACCTCTTAGCTCTAGCTAAGAGATTAGCTAATAAAAAACATATTAAAAACTAGAACTAGAACTAAGAAAAGGAAGAAAAACTAGCTGGAGGAGGCTAGGAAGCCTCCTATGACTTGAACTCCTTGCTCCCCACGTCCTTGGTTGCCCTGGAATAGAAGAGAGCACCTCCTTTTATAGTGCAGCACTAGTACAGCAACATAGCAGAATTTGTTTCGCTTGGTACGGCTTAACCAATGGTCGGATTGCCTTAAAATTTGGTTTGTAGCTTCCTTGTAATGTGATCTTCCAAATAGATGATTTAGATTTCCAAGATTGTCCTCTGAATAGGCCCACCAATCACATCACCGACCGCCTCTCAAAATCGCGCACTTCGGGTACCTTCAGAACCAGTCATCTTGCTTTCAACGCTCCGGAGTGTACAGAGGTCGGATTGATCTCAAATTTTGAACATGAGTAGAAAACTTCCTCCTCTACATGATAGACGGATTAGATTGTCCAAAAAGATCTCAAAATGTGGTCCGAAAATTAGAACAATTAGGGCTTTTATAAACTCTGCGCAGTTGGAGCTTTCTGGATGGTCCATCTTTCTTCAACCGGTACGATCAAACCACACACCCTTTTGATCTGAAACTTTTGTGGTTATTCATATATGGATGTGGTCTAAAATATGGTCAAAGTAGATTCTTCATATCATCAATGATGGGCCACCTGGACCGGCCCAGAGTGGAACAGCGAAATCTGAAACTTTCTGGACAGTTCGTATTGTTTTGGCCACCACGATCAATCCGTAGCTCCGATCGACACGAAACCACTTGGGTTAGTTCGGCGTCGAGCTCCTCTTCGACATGGATGTGTTGGATTTCCAAATATCATCAAGATCGGCCCAGAAAACTGGTCCGAAAAACCAGGTGCGGGAATACATTGCTGTTTTAGAAACTGGAATCTGAAACTTGCATGGCCGACCGGTCACGACCGGTCGGACAGGGCTGGCCGACCGGTCACGACCGGTCAGGCCCTCTTTGGCATTACTCCAGCAAGCATGGCCGACCGGTCAAGACCGGTCGGGCTTCCTTGGCCGACCGGTCAAGACCGGTCGGTCTCTTTTTCTTCTTGTTTTCTTCCTTCCTTTCTTCTATTTTCTTCTTTCTTTGCTTCTTTCTTTGCTTCCTTCTTCCTTCAGCCCTCCTTGGGTCTTCATCCAAGGTTCTAAATCAGCTCTTTTCGTCATCAATTGGGCAAAGTAACTCTCATTCCTACAACCACAAAACATGTATTTGATTAGTCTTTAAATTATGAAAACCATGCATAATGAGTGATGAATTGGGGTTAAAATATGCACAATTAAGAGCTCAACAGTGATGTAGTAATAAACTCAGTAAGGCCGAGGTCGATCCACAGGGACTTACGTAGGATTTCACAAACACATCCAAAAGTGTCTATTGAAAGCTAACAACCAGATTTTTTTTATGGATTTGATTTGAGTAACAAAATTGAATAAAATTGAAGGTAAGTAATTATAAAAAGGCACTAGGGGTTCAAGGATCCACTTGTAGCAATCCTTGATGTTCAATCCGCTGTGGTTTCTCAACTTCTCAACTAGAATCGATATTAGGATCTATCTAGTCGGATGATAGAGCTGTTAAACCAAACAATCTGTTATATGTAAGTCCAATGCATAAGATTCACTCAATGTAAGCTAGGCTGAGCATGCTCAATTGCATAGGTCAGTCCTCATTCCAAAAGTCTCAGTTCACAATCATAACCATCCTCAAGTTCTGTCACAAAACAAGACTAGATCATGATTTGAACTTGATTTAAATCACATGCACAGTCCATACATATTACAGAAATTCAGAAAAGTAGAACTTTGGTAGGAAGTCCCCACATGAAGATCATAGTACTAGAGCGTACTCCAATTCCTCGGATCATACAAGTCTAGACTAATGCAAACCACTTAAGAATTTAAGTAATTCTCCCAAACATCCATGAGTCATCATAAGACTAAGAAAAACTACTTAAAGCTTGTATAAACTTCAAACCATAGTTCATAAACATGAATTCCAAACTTAAAACCAACTTAGAACGAATTGAAACATCTTGGATCCTCTACAAGCTTCACCTCTTAGCCCTAGCTAAGAGGTTTAACTACTCATGATCCAAGGAAACATGAAACAACCAAAAAACTCATAAAAACAGTAAAACAAACTAGAGGGAGTTGTGGAACTCCGAAATCCACTTCCGCCGCCTCCAAGCTTGCTTCAACCCTCCTTCGATGCCCTAGGAACGATCCCTAGGTGTTTTATAGTAGGGAGGCTCCGCAACTTCAGAAGAATCGAGAATCTGCGTAAGAGTTACGCAGTGCGCAGAGAAAATCGGACTGAAATTAGAAAGTCCTGCATCTTACGCACGTCCGACCGGTCTTGACCGGTCTGAGTAACTGGCCGACCGTTCTTGACTGGTCGTGCTTCACTGGGAATTCAGTCCAGCAAGCTCTGGACTATAAACAGATTTCTGGCCGACCGGTCTTGACCGGTTGGACTGGCCTGGCTGACCGGTCATGACCGGTCGTGCCTGTGTTAGGCCAAAGTCCAGCGAGTGCACAGGGTTGGCTGACCGGTCTTGACCGGTATGGCTCCCTTGGCCGACAGGTTGGACGACCGGTCGTGCCTTGTTTTTCTTCAGTTTCTTCTTTCTTTCTTCTTTTCTTCTTTCCTTGCTTCCTTCTTCCTTTGGTCCTCCTTCGATCTTTATCCGAATGATTCTAAATAGGCTCCTTTTATCTTCAATTAGGTAGAGTTCGCTCTCATTCCTGTAATTACAAAACATGCATTTAATTAGCTTTTGAATCATGAAAACCTCGCACAATAAGTGATGAATTGGGGTTAGAATATGCACAATTAAGAGCTCAACAATCACCAACTAGGGGAAGGTCCACCATAACCTAAGTTAGAAATGGGAAGTAGTGTGAAAGTCGTCGAAGGAATGGTAAGGCAAATTCTTGTCAGAGGCTTGTTGTTGATCTGTACACTCTTCGATCTTTAGTTTTGTTGATCTATGAAGAAAGTGATCCTGAAAATTCATGAGATGAACATTTACTAAGCACACTAGACTATACTTATTCGGATTCCTCTATTTGTCAATCAATCAGCGGGAATTCTATTTGAATCACTCATTATGTTTAAGAAGTTTAAGATTTCAACTTCTATCACTAATTTTCTCTTAATTTTGTGCTTGTATGACCTGGAGTATATAAAAGTACAATTTCTAGAAGAGAGTTGCATTTAGGAGATTGGATTTGTTCCACACATGTTCTACTCGGGACTAGCAAAATTCTGGTTGGGGGGGGGGGGGGGGGGGGGGGGGGGGGGGGGGTATGTTGAGTCCTGAATTGTACATATTTTAACCTCATTTTGTTTAAAGACCTATCTAATGCATGCTTTTATGATTGCAGGAATGAGAGAGACACTTCACCAATTTGATGATAAACGACCCTTCTTATTTACCATGAAGATCAAAGGAAGAAAGGACAAGAGGTGGAGGAAAGATGCAAGGAAGATGGCGAAGAAAAAGATGAAAAATCACAAGTCATAGACTAACCGACCGACCGGCTGGTCACTGCAGCAGACGGGTCGGCCAAAATCTTCGAAAATAAAAAATTCTCTAGACATAAAATTGCACTGTTCAACCTGTCAGCCGACCGATCGGTAGGCAGGTTGGCGAGGGGATTCCAATTTCCAGACAGTTATTGCAGTTGTTGTGCAAGCTCCGACCGGCTGGCCAGGGGTGTCCGACCGGCCGACCAATGTCCAGATTATGTAAGGACTCTGCGATTTTTGGAAGTTTCTAATTCAGTGCTCAATTTCTTCTATAAAAGGCCACCTCCACTCTCTTCCTAATTCATCATAGAATGTGGGGAGCAAAGATATCAATACATAGGAGGCTTCCTAGCCTCCTACAACTAGTTCTTCTTTCTTTTCTTAGTTCTAGCTCTAGTTTTTCTTATGCTTTCTTCTAGTTAACTCTCAGCTAGAGCTGAGAGGGGAAACTGTTCGCTCACCTTAAGTGCAAGGCAGCGATGTAGTAATAAATCTCGGTAAGACCGAGGTCGATCTACAGGGAATTAGGTAAACCAATTCTAATTATCTCAGCAACTTCAAATTCAATCAATTTAGAAGTTCAAATCATAAACTAACTTAAAACAGTAAAGTTGTAAAATCTGTAATTAACGGAACTAAGGCCTCAAGGATCCACTTGTGGGAGCTCTCATGTGCATTCATTCATCCAAGCATAACACGACTAGAATTGAAGTTCTATCTCCCTTCTACTTGGAAGATATAGCATTCAAACGAAAACAATCCCTACTTAAGTTGAAGGATCAACTTCTAGTTTTAATGAAGCTCGTAGAAGTCGAACATATAGCCTTCAAAGTAACAACCATGCCAATGGACAATGGTATGCTCAGGGGTTACTCCAATTCAAATCTAAACAACCCAAACATGATAATTTCAAAGAATTAGCAAGGAACCCATGTCTGAAGCACATGAACTCTCATAAAACATAAAAAAATACCAATTTTTATTCAAACTAGAACTCAAAATCCAACTTAAAGTAGAGTACTTGAATTAAAACGAATTCAACATGATTACTACCCATAAGCTTCACCTCTTAGCCTTAGCTAAGAGGTTCTAGCCGAGCATTATCATGCTTTAACTAGAAACAATGAAAAATAAACTAAAAAGCATAAAAACCCGAATTCGGGAGAGTTGCAGACGCTCCACGACGGTTCTCTTCACCTCCCTCGAAGTTCCTCCGCTTCTATAATGCCCTAGGAATGATCCCTAGGTGTCCTTTTATAGTTGAGAGGCTCTACCGCCCTGAAATCTTCTAGAGTTGCGCAATACTTACGCACTACACACAAAATTCGGAGCTTGTAGAACAAGCCTGCTAGATTCCTGGTTGAAATACATTGGCCGACCGGTCTTAACCTGTCGGACCTGTCTGTTTTGAGTCTAGAGAGCACAAATGAGCAGCCGACTTGTTGGCCGACCGGTCTTGACTGGTCGGGCCAAGCTGGAGTTGATTCCAGCAGCTCCACAAGGGGTCTCCATTGCTGGCTGACCGGTCTTGACCGGTCATGGCTTATTTCATCTTTTTTTTTTCTTTCTTTCTCTCTCCTCTCCTTCTTTCTTCTTCCTTCTTTGGCCCACCTTGGGTCTTCATCCAAGGGCTTCAAAATAGGACTTTTAAGCATCAATTGGGTGAAGTATCTCTCTCATTCCTACATTCACAAAACATACATTAGATCGGTCTTTTAAGCATGCAAACCATGCATATAATGTGATGTAATGGGCTAGAACATGTATAAATTTGAGGTTTAACATACCCCCCAACCAGCATTTTGCTAGTCCCGAGCAAAAAATGCGTGAAGCAAGTTCAATTTTCCAAAATCCAACTCTCCTTCAGAATGATACTTCTATTCATTTCAAGACATGCAAGTGTAAAAATTAGAGAAACTGGGTGATAGAGGTTGCAACCTTAAACTCTAAAAATGTAAAAAGTGTTCATATAGAATTCACGCAGATTGATTGATAAATAGAAGAACTTTGAACAAATTCAACCTAATGTGCATAGTGATGGCTCATCTCATGAGTTTACGGGATCATCTTCTTCATAGATCAACTAAACTATGGATCTCAAGGTGTAAAGATCAACAATGAGCCTATGACAGGAATTTACCTTACCGTCCTTCCGACGGCTTTCACACTATGTCCCATTTCCGGCTTTGGTTATGGGTAGACCATCCCCCGGTTGGTAATAGGTAGCCCTTTTCGGAATCTTCCACCATATTCTCCATTATTCCCATATTTTCATCATTCCTTTCCTTTTTATACATACTAGATAGGATTTTTAGAAATCCATACCTTTCGTTCTTTTCTCATGGACAAGGATGGACAAAGTACCCGGGCTTTGTTCCTCACCACCTCAAATCTAAGTCTAGTCAATTCACAAATCTACATAATCCTTTCAACCCATGAAAATCGTGTAATGTGAACTAGGTGTAAAAGTGTTCAAAGTTTCTATCGATCATATAAATAGGGGAATTCTAATATAAAACCATTATATCAAAGGTAGTTCAAGACTTGCAACATTAATCACTTCATATCTCATTATACTTGTATCATCTCAAATGCATAAAAACAAGGTTTTCCAAAAGAGTTTTGAATTTTCAGAAAAATTTGAAATTTTTTTTAACATAATATAATGCGTGAAATGTCCACAAACTGCTAGATGAGGAGTCTCATATCACCCCCCAACCAAATCTTGTATTATCCTCAATGTAAAAAGATATGCAATTAGCATGAATCATGAGAGCAATGGTAAAATAAAAGAGAGTGAGAACGATAATACCTGAGTGAGTCGATCATGTAAGTCTACCTCTGGTATCAAAATCTACTAAAACAAACAGAAAAACAACTAAACCTAATCTACTCTATACCTCCATCAGACTAGGAGATCAATCATCCTGATACACAGGATCATCCAGAGTGATGGACATGTCCTCTTAATCAAATTTCTCAACGAACGGTTTGAGGCATTGTCCGTTCAGTTTAAAACAATTATTATTCGTCGCATTTTCTACCTCAACAGCCCCATGAGGAAAAGCTTTTTTAACAATATATGGGCCGGTCCATCGAGATCTCAATTTTTTCAAAAAAAATGAAGTTGAGAATTGTACAAGAGCACTTTTTGACCTTCATGAAAAGATTTCCTGAAGATGTGCTTGTCATGGAAGGCCTTCATCCTACTCTTGTAAATCCTTGAGTTCTCATAAGTATCGTTCTGGATCTCATCAAGCTCATTCAATTGGAGTTTGTGAAGCGAGCTAGCCTTGTCAATGTCGAAATTCAATGCCCGAATTGCCCAATAGGCTTTGTGTTTAATTTTCACAAGCAAGTGACAAGCCTTTCCATAGACAAGTCTATAGGGAGACATTCTAATGGGGGTCTTGTAAGCGGTACTGTGAGCCCAAAGAGCATCGACAAATTTAAGCCACCAATATTTGCGATCTGGCCTCACCGTCTTTTTCAAAATTTGTTTGATTTTTCGATTGGAAATTTCAGCTTGCCCACTTGTCTGTGGGTGGTATGGGGTACTCACTTTATGTTTAATACCATATTTCTTCATCAAGGCTTTGAAGGGCCTATTACAAAAGTGAGAACTGTCATCACTAATGATGGCCCGAGGCGTTCCAAATCTATTTAATATGTTTTCTTTAAGGAACTTTAGAACCGTATGATGATCGTTGGTTCTATCCATTTAAACACATAGTCTACGGCAAGCAATATATAGACATGTCCAAAAGATGAGGAGAACGGTCCCATGAAATCAATGCCCCAACAGTCAAAGACTTCAAGATGTTAAATGGGGGTAAGAGGCATCATATTCTGACGGGGCAATCCTCCTAACTTTTGACAGCACTTGCATGCTTTACAAAACTCGTGGGTGTCCTTAAATAGAGTTGGCCAATAAAAACCGTACTACAGAATTTTTACAGTGGTTTTCTTGACAGAAAAATGACCCCCACATGCTTGATCGTGGCAAAAGGAGATGATAAAATTATGTTCATCATCAGGGACACATCTCCTAATAATTTGATTTGGGCAATATTTAAAAAGTAAAGGTTCATCCCAGAAAAATCTACGCACTTCCCTTAGAAAATTTTGTTTATCCTACGCAGTCCAATGAGTCGGCATCGCACCTGTGGAAAGATAGTTTACAATATCAGCATACCACGGTGGATGCGTAGCAACAAAGAGTTGCTCATCAGGGAATGAGTCCTCAATAGGTGAATTGTCAATAGAATTCGATAAAACTAGGCGGGATAGATGGTCCACCACCACGTTGTCTACTCCTTTCTTATCCTTGATCTCTAAGTCAAATTCTTGAAGCAGTAGGATCCATCTAAGCAAACGGGGCTTAGCATCCTTCTTAGAAAGAAGGTATTTTAGAGCTGCATGGTCCATGTAAACTATGACCTTGGATCCTATCAAGTATGCCCTGAACTTGTCCAAGGTAAAAACAATGGCTAGGAGCTCCTTCTCCGTAGTTGAGTAATTAACTTGGGCGGGGTTCAGAGTCCTACTCGCATAGTAGATAACGTAGGGCTTCTTGTCCTTCCTTTGTCCTAACACCGCCCCAATAGCATAATCGCTCGCATCGCACATCAACTCGAAAGGAATGGACCAATCCGGTGGTTGCATAATAGGAGCGGTTAGTACTCCACTCGAATTGGTTCTCCTTTTGGAGAAGGTTGCATAAGGGCCTAAAAATATGACTAAAATCCTTAATGAACCTTCTATAAAAACCGGCGTGTCCAAGGAAGGACCGCACATCGCGTATGCTCTTGAGTGGTCATAGGTTGGAAATAATATCAATTTTAGCCCGGTTTACCTCTATTCCATTGGACGAGATGATATGTCCAAGGAGTATTCCTCTTTGTACCATAAAATGACACTTCTCCTAGTTTAAAACAAGGTTCTTCTCCTCACACCTTGTCAAGACCAACTTCAAGTGATTAAGGCACTCATTAAAAGTACAACCAAAAACAGAAAAACCATCCATGAATACCTCGAGAAATTCACCCACCATGTCTAAGAAAATATTCAACATGTATCGTTGGAATGTGGCGGGTGAATTAGATAGCTCGAATGGCATTCTTCGGTATGCGACGGTGCCAAACGGGCATGTAAAGGTGGTATTCTCTTGGTCTTCCGGGGCTATCTTAATTTGGTTGTAACCGAAATAGCCATTTAGGAAGCAATAATAGGAGTGACCCGCTAACCTCTCCAAAATTTGATCCATGAATGGGAGAGGGAAGTGGTCCTTCCTAGTGACCATGTTAGCTTCCGATAATCTATGCACATACTCCAATCGGTGGTCACTCTAGTCGGTATAAGCTTGTTGTTGGCGCTTTCTATGATGGTAATACCGGACTTCTTAGGGACAACTTGGGTAGGACTCACTCATTAGCTATCCGAGATGAAGTAGATGATGCCCACATCTAGTAGTTTTAACACCTCGGCTTTGACAACCTCCATCATGTTTGGATTTAGCCTTCTTTGAGGTTGTCTAGTCATTTTTACATTTTCTTTGAGGTGTATACGGTAAGTGCAAACCGAAGGGTCTATCCCCTTGAGGTCGGCTATTGTCCAACCTATGGCTCCCCTATGTTCTTTGAGTAGCTCAATCAACTTGAGCTCTTGGTTTTTTTCTAGGTGAGAGGCAATGACAACCGGGAATATTTCTTCTTGAGCCAAATATACATATTTCAGCTTGGATGGCAATGGTTTAAGGTCAAGCTTCAGCAGTTTGATGTTAGACAGTAGAGGCCTTGATGTGGTTGGTGGCAATCTTTCAAAATGGGGCCTCCATCGGCTAGTACAAACTACCGGTTTCTCTATATTTAACGCTTGCACAATTTCACTAATGATGGGATCTTTGGAATCCTTGAAATGTGCCACGCGTGTCTCCTAGCTTTCTAGTGGTTCAAGTTGGAGGAGCTCTTCTTCTTCAAAATATTCGAGCATGTTTACCTCGAAGAGCTCATAATCATCAACATCCTTATGCCTTTTGCCTAAGTGAAACACATTACTTCTAATGTCATGTTTTCAAAGGACAATTGTATTACCCCATTCTAGCAATTTATTATTTCATTTGATGTAACAAGGAAGGGGCGGCTTAGAATCACTAGTATTTGAGTGCTAGCATCCAATACCAGTTATGTGTCCAAGATAATGAAATCTACCATATAGTAGAATTTATCAACTTGGACCAAGACATCCTCAACAATCCCTCTCGGTACACAGATGGATCTATCAGCGAGTTACAAAGTGGTTTTGGTGGGTTTTAATTCACCAAGACCCAATTGCTCATATACCGAATATGAGATTAAATTTACACTTGCCCTCAAGTCTAGCAATGCACGTTCAATCTGGTAGTCACTAATGATACATGAAATTGTGGGACTACCAGGATCCTTGAATTTTTTTTTTTTTAGGGGGGGTCTTTTGAGTGAGGATGGCACTCACTTGCTCATTCAAAAAGGCCTTTTGTTGCACATTATATTTGCATTTGGTAATGCATAGGTCTTTTAGAAACTTGGCATAAGAGGGGATTTGTTTAATGGCATCAAGCAATGTAATGTTTATCTTGACTTGTCTGAAAATCTTTAAAATATCATGAGAGTTTGGGAGAGATTTTAGAGCAACCAATCTCGAAGGGAATGGTGCTATGGGCTTATAAACGCGTTCCATTTCTTGTGGGGCTGAGTTAGATCCGTCCTCATCCTCAGAGTTTACTAGATCATTAGGCTTGTCGGCCTTCACCGGAATAGATTTGTCAATTTGCTGACCACTTCTAAGAGTGGTGACGGATTTGGCTTGCTCCACATGTTAGTTGGGGAGATGAGGGATGCTTACTTCATGTACTTGCTTTGGATTGGGCTGAGGTTGGGTCGTAAATGTCCCTTCCTTAGCATTCAAGCGTCCTTTAATCTCATTAACCGAGACTTTAAGCTCTTGGAACATTTGCTGATTTGATTGATTGATTTGTGTTTGCCCTTGCATAAACACCTTTAGAGTATCCTCCATTAAGAATTGAGGTGGGGCCATGTTTTTCATGGGTGGCCCTCCTTGAGAGTTGGTAGGATTGGCCGTAGAGCCATTCCTCCAACTAAAATTAGGATGATTCTTCCAAGTAGAGTTATACGTGTTACCTACCAGTCCATTGAAAGGCTGTTGATAACTATATGTGGCGTTTGCATGTTCTTATAACACCTCTTGAAACACAAGAATTGTAGGATAATCTTGCATAGCGTGTATATTAGTGGCACAAATTCCACATATGTTCTCAATAGCTTTAGTGGGCTTTGTAACTTCACTCTTGCTAAGTTCCATGGCCTCGACTTTCCTTGTGAGGTTGGCTAGCCTTGCATTTAAATCATCTTCCTTTTTAAGGATGTAGATGCCTCCCTTGTCCTTTTATTGAGAAGGCTTGAGTTTACTAGATTTGTCTGAAGTATCCTATGATTGGGCATTCTCAGCCAATATGTCCAAGTAACTCTAAGCTTCATCTGGATTTTTACTCATAAACTCGTTGTTGCACATCATCTCTACGAATTGGCGCATGTTGGAACTTAATCCATCATTGAAGAAGTTTATGATTCGCCAGCTTTTGTAGCCATGATGTGGGCAAGCAAGTAGGAGGTCCTTGAACCTTTCCCAACATTGGAAGAATGACTCATTCTCTTCAACTGAAAAGTTCATTATAGCACTTCGAAGGGTATTCGATTTATGAGCTGGGAAGAACTTTTTCAAGAATTCCTGAGTCATCTCATTCCATGACCCTATCGAGTGTGGTCTAAGAGAGTGGAGCCAGCTCTTGGCTCTTTCTTTCAATGAAAAGGGAAAAAGTTTAAGCTTCATGGCATCTTCAGAAACATTCGCATATTACAAAGTAGCCACCACTTCTTCATATTCCTTTAAGTGTAGATATGAGCTCTTAGAGTCTAGCCCATGGAACTTTGGTAAGAGTTGAATTACCCCCGGCTTTATATCAATGTTCCCCCCAATGTTTGGGAGAATCACACATGAAGGTGTTGTTGTACGAGCCGGTTGTAGGTAATCTTGTAAAGCTCTCATTGGAGGAGCATTGCGCACCTCATTCTCTCTTACTCCCTCTTGATTTTCGTTTGTCGTTGGAGTAAGGGGGGGAGGATTCCCTAATGGAATTTGATCCATACTTTCCAAATTCTCACGATGTTCTACAAACTTTCGAACTCGTCTATGAACGGAGAGTAGTCTAACCAAACCACCTTCAGGATTAGAGATGATTGTTGTGGTCACGTTCCCAATGGGACATAAACCACACAACAAAAATCTAATCTAATCCTAAGTTAAAAAACAAAAATTCTAAAAACTGAAATTGAAATAGTTCAAGTTGGAAGGATAGTATCTGATTTGCTTGAACTAGAAGATCTTCCTACAAGACAAAACAAAGCTCGTTAGTTCTAGAATTCAGAAAAACTAGTCCTAAGAAAATAGTAAATCCTAACTACTTCTATAGTCACTAAAACAATTTAGAACCGTTTATCTAAATTCCCTGGCAACGGCGCCAAAAACTTGTTCGCTCGCCTCGAGTGCAAGGCTGCGATGTAGTAATAAATCTCAGTAAGACCAAGGCCAATCTACAGGGAATTAGGTAAACCAATTCTATATATCTAAGCAACTTCAAATTCATTCAATTTAGAAGTTCAAATCATAAACTAACTTAAAACAATAAAGTTGTAAAATCTGTACTTAACGGAACTAAGGCCTCAAGGATCCACTTGTGGGAGCCCTCATGTGAATTCATTCATCCAAGCATAACACGACTAGAATTGAAGTTCTATCTCTCTTCTAGTTGGAAGATATAGCATTCAAACACAAACAATCCCTACTTAAGTTGAAAGATCAACTTCTAGTTCTAATGAAGCTCGTAGAAGTCGAACATGTAGCCTTCGAAGTAACAACCATGCCAATGGACAATGGTATGCTCAGGGGTTATTACAATTCAAATCTAAACAACCCAAACATGATAATTTCAGAGAATTAGTAAGGAACCCATGTCCGAAGCACATGAACTCTCATAAAACATCCAAAAATACCAATTTTTATTCAAACTATAACTCGAAATCCAAATTAAAGTAGAGTACTTGAATTAAAACGAACTCAACATGATTACTACCCACAAGCTTCACCTCTTAGCCATAGCTAAGAGGTTCTAGCCGAGCATTATCATGCTTTATCTAGAAACAATGAAAAACTAAACTAAAAAGCATAAAAACCCGAATTCGGGAGAGTTGCAGACACTCCACGACGGCTCTCTTCACCTCCCATGAAGTTTCTCCGCTTCTATGATGCCTTCAGAACGATCCCTATGTGTCCTTTTATAGTGGATAGGTTTTACTGCCCTGGAATCTTCCAGAATTGCACAATACTTACGCACTGTGCACAACATTCAGAGCTTGTAGAATAAGCTTGCTGGATTCCTAGTTGAAATATAATGGCCGACCGGTCTTGACCGGTCAAGCCTGGCTGGCCGACCGGTCTTGACTGGTCGGACGTGTTCGTTTTGAGTCCAGAGAGCATAGAGGAGCAGCCGACCAGTCTTGACCGGTCGAGCCAAGCTGGACTTGATTCCAGTAGCTCCACAAGGGGTCTCCATTGCCTGGCCGACCGGTCTTGACCAGTCTAGCCCTCCTAGCCAACTGGTCTTAACCGGTCATGGCTTATTTCAGTCTTTTTTTTTCTTTCTTTCTCTCTCTTCTCTCCTCCTTTCTTCTTCCTTCTTTGGCCCACCTTGGGTCTTCATCCAAGGGCTTCAAAATAGGACTTTTAAGCATCAATTGGGTAAAGTCTCTCTCTCATTCTTACGTTCACAAAGCATTCATTAGATGGGTCTTTTAAGCATGCAAACCATGTATACAATGTGATGTAATAGGCTAGAACATGTATAAATTTGAGGTTCAACAGAAACTTTTAGTTTATTAATCATGTTTTAATGCTTTGATTTCAAATTATGATTTAATGTTGAACATGATTTGGTTTAAGTTCGAATAAAGTTCTAATTTTTAGTTCTTCTTTGATCTGTTGACGACTCCGGGCTCATGTGATGCTTAGAGGATCAAATTCTAGTTACTTATCTTTTTTGAATGATTTAGATCTATAAAGTTCTTTGATCAACCATAGACTACGAGCATGGTGGATGCTTTGAATTCCTTGTGATCTAGATTATTGTTCTTAAAGTGGGAACTATATCAAACTGATGTTCTAATCTTTTGTATGGAATCTGGGATAGGTGTTGTTGTTTATTGATTTTGGTTTGATTAGAGTTCAAATTATTAGTTCTAGTCAAGTCTAGTGACAGGATTTGATGAAAGCTATGGTGGTGATCTCAACTAGATTGGAAAGAGGATTGGCTTATACAATTGAGTGTGCCCAAGGCCTGAGCTTTATTGAGGGAACCAAATCAATGAACATCCATTTGTTTTAGATTGCTTGTGGGCTTTGATTGATATATCTTCTGGCTGGATACAGATAGAACTTCGATTCCAGTTGTGATTTGAATCAAATCATTGGATTGAGTATGATTAAGACTAGAAGTGGATCCTTAATCCTTTAGTTCCTCTTAATTATTAGATTTTCTTATTTAAGTTATTGTTTGTATTTAGTTCTAAAAACTCTGAATTTCATAATCCTTTTAAGTCTGAGTTATTAGAATAGTTTGAATTCGTTTATCTTTTCCCTGTGGATCCACCTCGGTCTCACCAAGTTATTACTACATTGTAGCCTTGCACTTAAGGCGAGCGAACAAGTCGCTCAGAGACTCGTTGTGTGCATCTAGGCATACAATCAATGTTGAGACCGTAGTTGCAGCCCTCCAGTCGAAAGCGATGAGACAAAAGAGATGTGACGCTGGTTCTTCCTCCGAACCACTAGTTATGAAGGGAAGAATTCACAGTGGGGTGAAGGATTATCACATTCTCGATCCAAGTCCAAGGGCAAGGGCCAAGGAAATTAAAGTGTTGGGGATGTGGTCAGTCAGGGCACGTAAAGAAGGATTGCAAGAGTCCTGAGAAGAAGAAGGAGAAGATAAGAGATTCCTCTAGGGAGGCCAATACCGTTAAATCTGAAGAAGGCGGTAGTTATGTGCTCGAGGTCTTGACGGCGTCAAAGACAGGATCTCTCAACAATGAGTGGATCATGGACTCCGAGGCTTCGTACCACATGTGCCTGGATAGGAGCGTCTTTACTTCCTATAGGAAGTATGAGGGCGGCTTGGTATTTCTATGTAATGACTATGCCTGCAAGGTTGTAGGGATTGGTACTATGCGCATCAAGATGTTTGATGGGATTGAATAGACCTTAACAGAAGTGAGGCACGTTCCCAGATTGAGGAACAATCTAATTTCCCTTTGTACACTCGAGGCAATGGGGTACAAGTTCATCAATTTTGATCGGTTTTGCAAAGTTTCAAAAGGGACCCTTGTAATTATAAAGGGGCAGAGGTGGAGCTGCAATAAATGTAGTAGATTCCATGTCTGCACGTATGTGGCATGATTGATTGGGCCACATGAGCGAGCGGGGCATGAAGGTACTCTCTGAACGATCTTTGCTTCCTTCCTTTAAATCTATAGACTTTAGTATATACGAGCATTGCATGTATGGAAAACAGTCTATGTTGTCATTTAAAGGGTGCTTGAATATGTCCATTCCGTTATATAGGTGCCGTCGCCCGTAGTTTTTGTTGGGGGGTCATCATGGTTCGTGTCATTTATTGATATTGTAGCAGGAAGGTTTGAGTTTATTTTCTGAAAAATAAATTCTATGTCTTCACTACTTTCAAGTATTGGAAAGCCATGATGGCGAATCAATCATGGCAGAAACTTGAAAGTTTTGAGAACCGACAATGGAGGTGAGTTCACTTCCAGGGAGTTTAACCAGTATTGTAAGGAGGAGGGGATCGTGAGGCACAACATAGTGCATCACACACTAGAGCAAAATGGTGTGGCAGAGTGGATGAATCAAACTCTCTTGGAGAGAGCCCGATCCATGATTAGTAATGTTGGATTAGGAAAAAAGCTATGGACGGAGGCCGTTAACACGGATAGTTACTTGATAAATCAGTCACCCTCTATGAAAATTGAATGTAAAATCCCTAAAGAAGTGTGGAGTGGCCATATGATAAACTACCCAGGTTTGTCAGTCTTTGATTGTGAGGCTTAGTCTCATGTATCATCAGTTGAGAGAGATAAGCTTGACCATAGAGCCAGTAAAGGGATCTTTGTGAGCTATGGTGATGATGTGAGGGGTTATAGCATATATGACCCAGTTACATGAAAAATTACCCTGAACCATGATGTCAAATTTGATGAAGGGTCTTTATCCCGAAAGGATGTGCCAAAGGAACCTGAAAAATCAGAAATTATTGACATTCAGTTTGATAGAGATGAGACACAAGCCGAGACCGATATGTAAGCAGAGGTACAAGATCAGGTGGAGCAGCCACCTATGCAAAGAAACTCACCTAGATATCGCAGGTTACCGGTAAGGTATAGGGATGACTCGAACATTGCATTCGCCCTCATTATGAATGAAAGGGATCCGTTTAACTTTGAGGAGGCACTACAGGATGTAGATGCTGAAAAGTGGAAGATGGTAATTGTGGACCCTCGTCGTTCCGCGCTCCCGAACGTTCTCCCTTCCCTTCCGGAAAAGAAGAGGGGGTGTATGCGCGCGAATCGTCGTTTGTGCCACTGGCTTGCCTCGTTCTTGAGGGCTTTGTTTGGTTGTCGTGTTAAGCTGGATGTATTTAGATGAGTTTGTATAAGACCAGAGTCGCCACTAGCCAGTTACTTCGAATCTACAGTCGGCTAGACCCCGTAGAAACGTTAGAGAAGGGGATCCGAAGATTCCTTCCTCTAAAATGACTCCTTTTAATCTGCGGCCAGAGATTCGAGGTAAGGGATCACGGTTACAGGGTGGGAAGAGGTTAAGTACCCCACACACTGCCCGTACCGAAGTACGGTCTCTACTTCACAGAATCGAACTAATACTTAAAAGTCTGTTTTAATCCTCGTACATTCTCATGAATGATATGATGCATGAATGCAGGTCTGAACAATAAGAGTTTCTGATGGGCAAGTTTCCATTAACAGGCAAGCCCAAAGCATACGGTCGAACTGACAGGTGCTTTATGCGGGATGCATGCTGTGTGTTTGAATAATCAAAGTGCTTGTAGTGACTGATGTATGAATGTAGGTCTGAACAGTAAGAGTTTCTGATGGGCAGGTTTCCATTAACAGGCAAGCCTAGAGGCATACGCTCGAACTAACAGGTGCTTTATGCGAGATGCATGCTGTGTGTTTGAATAATCAAAGTGCTTGTAGTGAAGCAGGGGGGGTGGAAGAAAAGCAAATGTTGCACTTATGCGAGATGCGAATGAGATGTTGCTGGTAAAAAAGTAGCTGGATAAACGGAGGTGTCGCAAGGATTGGCTTCGAGTGGCTGGATCAAGACTTGGATGGCTTGGGAGACTTGGACTAGTGGTCAGGCTGGGCTGGACCAGGGCTAGGCTCTCCTCACTCGGGCTCTCCTTGGTAGAAAAGTGGGCTAAAGGGGGGAGAAAAATTCGGAACAAACAGATTGCACTCGGGCTTGAAGGCTTGTGAAATGAGAAAGGGAGGGGGGTATTTATAGTAGCGGGCAGTGGCAGATCCCGTACTTATTTTTGGGCGGCCCTCAGGGGGCCGCCCGTACGGCCATTCTGCTTCGGGTTCGGAGTGTACGGCCTCCGAACTTGAAGTAAATTTTTTTTTAGGTCTGGGTTTGGACTTGCTTCGAGGCTGCAGCCTGGAACTCGATGAGTTGACTGGGTTTAGGAGATGGGTTGACACAGTGAGTTGACTCGATGGGTTGACTCAGCGGGTTGACTCGGTGATTTGACTTAGTGGGTTGACTCGTCGAGTTTGACTTTTTTTCAGAATTTTTTGACTGGTTTTTCTTATGGGGAGTTTTTCGGGCTGATGTTTAGGGGTAAGTTGACTGGGTTCAGGCTTGAGTTGAGCTATGGATTGGGGCTTACAAGGGTGAGTTTGGCTGAGTTTGGACATGGGATTTGGGGTACGATCCTCCATTCATTCAGCTATCTCTACCAACATTGTAGCCGAAGGTGGGGTGTCTACAGATGCCCCTCTTTGGCAGAGATTGCGTACAACTGAATGCCAAAGCAAGTGGACACCCTACTTCTGACCCGGTCATTCATAAATCATGGTCTAAAATCTTTGCTTGCCTTTGCATCTGCGTCAATTGATCGTCTGTAAATTGATCACTCGCACATACCGCGGGAGTTTGGAGAAAACGTTGCGATTGTCCCTACAATGCGCTGCAACCTGGGTACCCCGCAACCCTTCCATTCCCGATCGGTACTAACATCAGAAAGGTACAGTAGAGCCTCTGCGTCATAGTCTTACTAGGATACTGATCACTGTGATTTGATTGTTTGATGTTTTCCCGGATCACTCCAGGAATACTTGTTTCGCTTGACTGTCAAAGTGGTTAGCTGCCCTGCGTCATGTAGTCTTACGGGAGTCCACTACGCTGACTTGGAATCAGTCAAGGTACTTCAGGCATCCACGCTTAGGTATGTGCGGGTGAACTCTTTCCACTCGATCTGCTGGTCTTGATGCTTGGTTTGCAATTCATTCTTTCCTAGATTGTGGTCTGGAATCTTTGTTTTCCTTTGTATTTGAGTCAATTGATTGTTTGGAGATTGATAACTCACACATACCGCGGGAGTTTGGAGAAAACGTTGCGATTGTCCCTGCATGTGTTGTAACCTGGGTACCCAATCGCAACCCTTCCATTCCCAATCGGTACTAACATCGGAAAGGTACAGCAGAGCCTCTGCGTCATAGTCTTACGAGGATACTGACCCTGAGATTGATTTGTTTGATGTTTTCCCGGATCACTCCATGAGTACTTGTTTCTCTTGACTGTCAAAGTGGTTAGCTGCCCTGCGTCATGTAGTCTTACCGGAGTCCACTACGCCAACTTGGAATCAGTCAAGGTACTTCAGGCATCCACGCCTAGGTATGTGCGGGTGAACTCTATCCACCCAATCTGTTGATTTTGATACTTGGGTTACAATTCATCGTTTCCACCTGTTCAAATGGTTTCTTTGACCGAGCCTTTTGGCTTTCATCTTTTCGTATCTTAGCATGTGGTACGACCGCATTGACACTAGAGTTCAGTTCGACCGTACTTTGAGTGCATTGGATCCGATGGTCTCCGGGGAAACCGCGAGACATCGGATCTTATTTGATTTTTGCGTCGGCTCCTACCCAGAGATATGAAAGATCTCTTGGTGCTTTGGAGGCAGAACGCTCTACTGGGAAAATATTTTTAGATTTTTGAAAAGATACCTACTCTGGGGAGTGATACTTCGTGGGGTTTTTATTTGCAAATAGGAATATTTTTTTGTCTTTTTTTAAAATGAAAATCTGGTTTGCACGCGCCTCCACTAGGGATGCCTGTGGGGTCTTTGGCTAACTGACTTTTATTTTGAAAGCAGGTAAACATGATGATTGATGCGATGCATGGAGATGCATGATGAATGCATGGTTTGGCTCATTCTCTTTTAGTTCGATGATTTTGCTTTTGTTAGGGATGCAGAGAAACTTTTGAGCTTATTGCTTGCAGGGTTGTGCTCCCCTGGGGATTTTCTTTTTAATGCGGATGTTTGGTCAGCGGGTAGGTCAAGATCCCAACCAGTGGTCGATCAGGTCCATCATCCCAAGATGCTGCTTCTTTGCTAATGGGAATGGATGAAGGATGTTGTCAGACTTCAAGATGTTCTTCTAGGAATTAATGCGATTGGGACGGTACTTGGTCACCAGTGTTGGTCAAGATTCCAATTTGCGGGCGATCGGATCCGTCATCCCAAACTGCGAGATGAGTGAGTGGAGTTCGAGACTTCTGAAGTGCAGTGCTGGGGATAGTGATAATTTTTTGTGATTTTTGTAAATATTTGGTCCAAATCTTTATCTAAGTAGTCAGGATGGAGATCAGTTATTGAAAATAAGAGAAATATTTTTGTGATTTTGAAAATATTTGGCTTGAAAGCAAGGGAAATATTTTTGTGATTTTTGGAAGATGATTTTGCAATGTTTTGGTATTTTTCTGATTTTTCTGAAATGCAGGGAAAGGATGGAATTTTCATCCATTTCCAGCTTCTACTACTGGTAAGGCACCCAATTCCATTTTACGTCAGTGAGCAAGACGAATCTTACACAGTTAAGTGCTGTAGTTTTACATCTTCGGATGAGGGAATTTTGAGGGTTTCCAGTCAACATATCTACAAAGTTTCCTGTTCCTCATGTGCAATGCACATAGACCACGTATTGTCCGACGGACTCCTTCGGCCACAGAATGAGCCACATCCTCACATTTCCCTTTGTCAATCCAGTTTAGGGCCTTACGCTGCTCACAATTCCGTGAGGGTGCGTTTCACCTCCTAGCTGCCTTAATCCCTTTTATGAGTTTAGGAATAGGGAACATCCGTCAGATTCAACAGCGACTTCCAAATCTAGGTTGTCTATCATGGTACGTTCAACACGAACAGGATCGCGAGGTCCTGCCCACCTCAGCCCTTACCTGTTTAGAAGACTCCGGACACCCGTACGATCAAGTGTCAGCCATGTCCGAAACAGGTTGGAAAAAAAAGCCCCCGAGAAGTTAATCACAGTGTAGTTTTAGGTCTTTCGGACAGCTGGAGATAAATTTGTGCAGGTAAAATTAGTAGTGAAAACCTTTTTTTTGTATTATATATTTATTTTTTTTGAAAAATTTCCAAACTTCAACTCGAGTACTCGAGACTGATACTGGTTTTTATGAAAATCTCTCGGGATTTTGGTCCCGACGTAGTTTAAGGTCTTCGGACCCAAAACTTATGTGCAACACATTTTTTTAATTTTTTGAAATGATCCAAGTCATCAGATCTTGGTTGGAACGGCTGGGATCGATGCCGGTTTTTATTAAAAATCTCTCGGGATGTTGATCCCGACGTAGTTTAAGGTCTTCGGACCAAAACTTTGTACATGCTGAAAATACATCTTTTTTTGTTTTTGAAAAATGTCCGGTGTTAGCGGATCTTGATTCAAACGATTAAGACCGCTACCGGTTTTTATTGAAAATCCCTCGGGATCTTGATCCCGACGTAGTTTAAGGTCTTCGGACCTAGGTTTTGTACAACAAATATTTTATTTTTTTTATGATTTTTCGAAGTGATCCAAGTCATCAAATATTGGCCCGAATGGCTGGGATCGATGCTGATTTTTATTAAAAATCCCTCGGAATCTTGATCTCGACGTAGTTTAAGGTCTTCGGACCCAAAACTTTTATGGTTGGCATACTTACCTTGCTTTGTTTGGCTTCTGACGAGGCTGATTGTGATTTGAGTGGTACGAATTGCTTGAATTGGCCCTGTGGGCCCTTTCCAGACTTCAGCTTTGCTTTAGAGCACCTATCCTTGATGTTTTGTGAGGCTAAGAAGGCTTTCCATGGTGCGGATGATGAGTTGGACGGTTCAAATTGCTCTTTTTAGCCATGTGGGCCCACTTGATGATCAGATCTTGGACTCTGGCCTTCTTTCTTGACAATCGAACCCTTGATGTTGCTATTTGATGACTCATGCAAGCTTCTCCATAGCTTGGATCATGATGATCTAGCCTTTGAGTGGCTCAGATTGCTTATGGGCCTCTCTTGATCAATTTTACTTCTCTTTGACTTCATCAGACCCATGTTGGCAGCAATACTTCATGATTGGATAGGTGGGGTACCTTCTAGATGATTCAGATCATCCTTAAACGAAATCTGGAGTTGATTAGAGCCTTGGGCGGCCCTCAAGATGCCATATGTTGACGTGGACTGTCAGTCTCACCTACCAAAGACTGTGAAGCCAATCCCACAGAGAGAGAGGGAGACCGTCCTTACGGGCGGCCCCCTGGGCGCCGCCCAGACCTCCTCTCTTGTGCTGTCCGTGCGAGCCCTGGTTCAGAACATTCCTCACTGCCCTATGTTGCTGTCTCATTGACTCCTTGCGTACGAGGTTTGATTCTAGCCATGAATTCCTTTTTTTAGTCTCATCTTTCCTTCCTTTTTTGTCTTTTTCTCTTTTGGTCCTCTTTTGGCAGCCATTGATGATGGCTTGGGGGTGATAAAGGCTGATCCTAGTGGGTCTCATACTTTAGAAGATGATGGGGGTTTTAATGATGGTGAGATGTTCTTGATTGATGATGTAGATAGGTTTAAATGGGGCTATTGAAGGTGGATTAAGGGTGGTTGTTGGGGAAGCTTTGAATGCCCCCATTAATGGTGGGATTGCTGAAAATTCTGACTTGAATTGGGCATTGATCATGATAGGATTGAATGGTATGGATGGGATGGGGAGATGGGCCATAAGTGAGGCTACACATCCTGTGGGCATGGGCCGCATGGATGATGTGATCGATGGTGATGATGGGGTCATGATGGACATTGATGGGCTGATCTTAGATTGCCTTCTGGTACCTATGAGGAGAGAAAACACTTTAGTAAAAGGATTGAAGCATTAAAGCAGGAAGAGAGATACTTACCTTCTGGGAGGAATGATCAGGAGAAAGACGCTTGTACGAGGCACTCCATAAGTTGGCTTTGGGATGTTTATTTTGAAAGCCCTGCAAGTTTTTTTTTTTTTTTTGCATATATACGAATAATGAAAAATGATTTTTTTTTTGAAAAATATATGCAAATCATGAAGTAAAAATTTGTGTCAAGTGCTTATCTGTCTGTGCGTGATTTGGACTTGTGCTTTTAGATGTAGGAATCAGAATATTTGACTCAGCCTGATGTCATACTCGATTTTCTTCATTATTCACCAAGGTTCCTGGTCCCCTTAAGATAATGCGCAATGGTATCCTGCCCCTAGAATTTGGGCAGATCTTGAAAAAATTCTTGACTCATAGCCGCCATCCTTGCTTCCATTGAATCTTCATGTCGCTTGGATCTCTCATGCACCTCCTTTTTTTTCTTTTATTTTCTTAGCCATTATTACCCGCAACGCCCTTTCGGGTTTTCGCTACGTCCGGATTGCCCGTCATTTTTGCCCGTGGCGCCCTTTCGGGTTTCAACCATGTCCCGGGTATTTGATCTTGCCTGTCCCTTAGCAGCTATGTTGTTTTTACCCTCAGCGCCCTTTCGGGTTTTCACCAAGTCCGCTGTGTGCCCACTCTTTTTACTCAGAGCGCCCTTTCGAGTTTTCACTCCGCCCTCGTTGTTTAAGCACACATCTCTTTTCTTTTTTTTTCTTTTTTTTTTGGATAATTGCGACGACCAGAGGTCAGGAATCTGTCATTGCCAGCCGATGGTAACATTTCAGCCCTTATCTTAAGTTACAATGGCAGAGCTGTCGGCCTTAGCTATAGACCCTTCTGAGGTGGATGGATGGATGGATATGTTTCTTTTGAGTCGATTTTTTTTCTCTTTCTTTCTTTCTTTCTTTCTTTCTTTCTTCTTCTTCTTCTTTTTTTTTGTGGGTTGTGTGCCCCTTTTTTTTAACCCCTATTTTTTTTTTTTTGCTCTCTGTTTTTTTTTCTCTTCTTCTCTTTTTTTTTTTTTTTTTTTTTTTTTTTTTTGCTTTTGAACCCTTTATTTCGAACACTTATTGGTGGACGGGAAGGGATTCTCAGAGGTCTAAGCCTTGACCTCTTGACTTCAGCTCTACTAATGTAACTCTTGATAAGGTTGGATAGACTTACCTGTGAGAGATTTTCACGTTGTCGGCGTTGATTGGCTCGATCCTTACCCCTCAGGTTGGTGAGTTGAATGGTGCCTCCCAGAAGAACTTCTCTGATTCTCGAGGCTTGCCCCTTGAGTCTGATAGATGCAGCAGTGCTTATTGTAAACTCGATATGACTTTTCATTCTTTGGCTTCATTCTTTATCAGCATTCACAGTGACATGATTTTGACTCGAACTCGTAGGTCTATCTTCTGATTTTAAGCTTCTCGAGAAATTCCTCCATCCTTAGATTTCGAAGGACGTCCCATTGCCAATGTTAATAGCATGTGGGAACCCTTAATAATTGATGATGTCATTCTGCATGAGAATTATCGTGCGAGATCAGAATATTACCTCCATCCACTTTGTGCTGTAATCGACTGCCACAAGTATATGCGTATGACCACTAGATGATGCCGAGTCAATCTTTCTGCTAATGTAGATACCTCGTACAGGGAATAGCTGGAGCATTATCAGGTTGTAGAATTTCGAAGCACACACATGGATCCGATGTGCATGTTGCTGACACTTGAAGTGCTTTCTGACATGTTGGCAACAATCTGTCTTCATCGAGCTGTGAGGTGTCTTCGATCATTCGTCAAGTCGCACACTCCAGCATGGAATGCAAGCATAGTCTTGGCAGCATCTTCTTGATAGGCTTGATGAGTTTTTGATTGAGTCTGGATAAGTCTTCATAGGACGCAAGATTGGGAAGTCATGACTTCAAAAATTCGATCATTCTCTGCTTATTTTTCGGGGACAAGGATTCTCAATGCAAACTTCCTTATGGGTCTCAAGAGATCCTAGGTTTATAATTTTGAAACTTTTTTTGAGTTGACATTGGCTTTTGGTTCGAACTTTCGAGGAGACCCTCTTAGTTTGGGAGTCACCTCATCATTTTCCACATCATTTGGCTTTGTCCAGACCCTTGAGTTTGAAGTCTAACTCTAGATCGAAATCTTATGAGTCAGCTCCATACTCAAGTGCTTTAACAGACAAACTTGACACTTTATTAAAAAAAGATTTCTAATTAATATTTTTTTTTTACTTTCAAAGATTTTCTGGTTTTTTTGAAAATTTGTGAATATCTGGATTTTTTGAACCTTTGGACTTTGTGAAAATTTGATTTTTTTAAAAAATTTAAAATATTTGGTGTTTTGGGTTTTTGAATCTTCTGATTTTTTTTTAAATTTTTTTTGTAAAGGACCGAGCAAGACGGCAATGTGAACCAAGTGTTGCCTGATTCGGCTCGAGGAGCCGAGCACTGTCGACTTTTATTGGCCGTCATGGGGACTTACAAACCTGTTACTGCCCTAATCAGTAGGCCAATCCTCATCATTGCGCCCAAACATCATGATAGATCTGGAATTGGGCTCCGAGTCTGTGTTGGATGCGATTTCTCCTGGCTCATCCCCAATATATTGCAGCTCTTCGGGTTCATCTGGCTGAGGTGGGACCAGAACGTCAATCCAGTCGATCGGGGGACATTCCTGCCCCTTGCTTGAGTCTTCTTTGGGCAACTCTATCAGACTCAATCTGCTCGCTTGATCATCGAAGGTGGAATCCAACCTATCATTAGGATAGATAATCCCTGCACTGATAAATTAGATTAGTGTGTAGATGCAGAGATTCCCTTCTTCTTGATGACCCCGTCTTCTTCTGATACTTCTGTGCTTTGGTTTCTTAATCCGAGTAGGCCGATATCGCAGTATTTCTCTATCCACATTCTCTTAAACTCCCATGATTTGGGTCGAGTCTTGATATTCGAGCTGATAGTAGAAGGTTTGACGCTCGACAGGAAGCAAGACGTAGTTCGATCTGATGGGACATGCACGAGGGAAGTAATTTGCATTATGATGGTATGAGACTTCCCCATTAGAGTGTTGTACGTCCATGACTGGGATGGTAGGCTCTCGAAAGTTGGATGCTTCTACCATGGGAAATTATTCGGGATCAGTAATGATGGTGATCGCCCTATCTCTGAAGATGTGCTTAACCTTTTGGTGAAGATTTGAAGAGATGACACTGACTCTGCGAAACCGGGTCCGATCGGGAAGGAGATGGAATAAAGCTAAGATGTCTAAGACCTGAAGAGTGATGGTTGATATTTTTGGACCGATCAAACCTGGACATCAATCTCCCCTTCAACCTCCTCGATAGTGGCCACATAATTGAAGTTGGGCCCCAACTCTGTTAGGGCATGTGGCATGCTGTCCAAGGAAGGGTCTTCTTCTTGGAGGATGATGGCTGAAGTAGAAGCCGAATAGATAGGTGCGGTGGGCAAGTTATGCCCCTGGTTGTTTGCTGGAGAAGTGGGTAGGTTGTGCCCCTGGTTAGATGTTGTGGGCAGGTTGTGCCCCCTGTTGGTTGGAGTGGGCGGGTTGTGCCCCTGGCTGAGTGATGCTGCGATAGGGAGGTCGTCCCTTTGGTTGACTGGAATAGGCAAGTTATGCCCATGGTTGGCTGGAATGGGTAGGTTGTGCCCATCGTTGAGCAATGATGTGAAGAATGAACTGACTAGAGGTGCCCCTTGCATGATGATGGGCTCTGGGATTGAAATAGTTGAGGATGTCCCTTGTAGGATGAGAGGTTCAAACTCTGAACCAGAGTCGATGGCACTGATAAACTCGAGAGGAGGCTCTTCTTGGCTGATGAAAGATGGATAGGCAGGAGGTGCCCCTTGCATTGTAGAGACTGGATCGACTGGAGATGCCCCTTGCAGGATGAGGGATTCTGTAACCGGACTGGTTAGGGGTGCCCCTTGCCAACCTTGATTAGGGAACTGTGAGTTCCATCTTGACTGTTGTTGTTGCTGCGGTTGTCCGTGCTGAGGGAGGAATAGTGCACCTTCAGTAGAGGCGACAAGGTCGTCTTCTTCTATTGGATGGGGGATGAGGACACTTCTGTTATCGTTCTCGTATTCAGTAGGCTCTTCTTCCACTGTCGGTTGTATAAGAGAGGCTTGATAAGGCCACCAAGGGGAGATCATCACAGCCCTTATTCTGGCTTCGACTTGTTCCCCGGCGTAGATGAGTTGGGTGAAGTTCGCATATGGATGTGAGACAAGGTATCCAGAGATACTTGGATTTGCCAAGTGGACGATCATGGAGATTTGCTCCTCGTCGTCAATGGGAGTCTTCATTCTAACGGCCATAGCCCGCCATCGTCCAACAACATAGGCTGACAATGTTTCATCACTTCTTTGCCTGAGAGCTGCGAGGTCCGCTCTCCTGAGTGCCATGTTAAGATTGTATACAAACCTGTCGATGAAAGCCTGAGAGAGCTGCTCCCAAGTCCTGATGCGATGACAGTCCAATGATGTGTACCAGTCTAGGGCATCATTTTTCAGGGACTTTTGAAATAGACAAATCAACGCCCAGTCATTGCTTGCCACAGCATCTAGCTCACCACAAAATGATCTTAAGTGGTCTATAGGACCCCCTGTCCCATCATATCTTTTAAATTTTGGTACCTGAAAGCCTTGAGGTACCATTGCATCGGAAAATGGACAAAGGTCCCTGAACTTAGTGGATGGAAGATCCACCCCTTACTGCTTCTGCAACTTTCTCTTCATATCTCGCATCTGTTCTCGAAGTTGTTCGATTTCAGAGGGACTAGATGAAGGAGATCTTGCCCTTTGCCAGGACTGAGCTGGGCCCCTTTCATAATAATTGGTGTCATTGATGCTCCTATGATTCCTGCTTGAAGGGGGTTAGGCCTGGTAATTACTCTCATTATAGGGACTTTGTTGGACTGGAGCTGAGAAGGGAGACTGCAAAAAAACTTGAAAATGGCTCCTGTTTGCAGGAGGATACTAGAAGAAATGCCCTGTGGTCGAGGGTTTTTCTGATTGAGGGCCTTCATTAGGAGGGTATTGAAAGTCCTGTGCCAACCCTGATAGCTGTGGTTGGGATGAACTGGAGGCTGGAAGAGATGGTTGTTGTGGTTGTTGAACTAGACCAGCTTGATTGCTAGCCGCTGAAGCCTGGGCTTGTGTGAATCGGAGAAGCATTTCCTGCATGGCCTTCATACTTTGTTGTACCTCTTGGATGCCAGGAATTAACATGGATTCACTTGAGTTTAACAGTGGAGAGGAAGCCTCAGGTATAGGGAATGGGAGAGCCATGTCGATTTTGTATTGGACATGGCAGGGTGATCTGGTTTGGAGGAGTAATGGTGGGAAGTATGCACTACTTTTTTTTTTTGGTAGAATGTTATGCAGATGAGATTGTATGAGGACTAATGACTTTCAAGTATAGGAGGGATTCCGTTTTTCAAGTTGGATCACGACTAGTGGGACTAGCACTATCCCCAACAGAGTCGTCATTCTGTGGACCCTCGCTGTTCCGCGCTCCCGAACGTTCTCCCTTCCCTTCCGGAAAAGAAGAGGGGGTGCATGCGCGCGAATCGTCGTTTGTGCCACTGGCTTGCCTCGTTCTTGAGGGCTTTGTTTGGTTGTCGTGTTAAGCTGGATGTGTTTAGATGAGTTTGTATAAGACTAGAGTTGCCACTAGCTAGTTACTTCGAATCTACAGTCGGTTAGACCCCGTAGAAACGTTAGAGAAGGGGATCCGAAGATTCCTTCCTCTAAAATGACTCCTTTTGATCTGCGGCTAGAGATTCGAGGTAAGGGATCACGGTTACAGGGTGGGAAGAGGTTAAGCACCCCACACACTGCCTGTACCGAAGTACGGTCTCTACTTCACAGAATCGAACTAATACTTGAAAGTCTGTTTTAATCCTCGTACATTCTCATGAATGATATGATGCATGAATGCAGGTCTGAACAGTAAGAGTTTCTGATGGGTAGGTTTCCATTAACAGGCAAGCCCAGAGCATACGCTCGAACTGACAGGTGCTTTATGCGGGATGCATGCTGTGTGTTTGAATAATCAAAGTGCTTATAGTGACTGATGTATGAATGCAGGTCTGCATGGTAAGAGTTTTTTATGGAAAGGTTTCCATTAACAGGCAAGCCTAGAGCATACGCTCGAACTGACAAGTGTTTTATGCGAGATGCATGCTGTGTTTTTTAATAATCAAAGTGCTTGTAGTGAAGCAGTGGGGTTGGAAGAAAAGTAAATGTTGCACTTATGCGAGATGCGAATGAGATGATGCTGGTAAAAGAGTATCCGGATGGACGGAGGTGTCGCAAGGATTGGCTTCGAGTGGCTGGATCAAGACTTGGATGGCTTGGGAGACTTGGACCAGTGGTCAGGCTGCGCTGGACCAGGGCTAGGCTCTCCTTACTCGGGCTCTCCTTGGTGGAAAAGTGGGCTAAAGGGGGGAGAAAAATTCAGAACAAACAGATTGTACTTGGGCTTGAAGGCTTGTGAAATGAGAAAGGGATGGGGGTATTTATAGTAGCGAGCAGTGGCAGATCCCATAATTATTTTTGGGCGGCCCTCAGGGGGCCGCCCGTATGGCCGTTCTGCTTCGGGTTCGGAGTGTACGGCCTCCGAACCTGAAGCAAAATTTTTTTTAGGTCTGGGTTTGGACTTGCTCCGAGGCTGCGACCTGGAACTCGGTGAGTGGACTGGGTTTAGGAGATGGGTTGACATGGTGAGTTGACTCGATGAGTTGACTTAGCGGGTTGACTTGGTGATTTGACTCAGCGGGTTGACTCGCCGAGTTTGACTTTTTTTCAGGATTTTTTTACTGGTTTTTCTTATGGGGGGGGGGGGGGGGGGGGGGGGGTTTAGGTTGATGTTTAGGGGTGAGTTGACTGGGTTCAGGCTTGAGTTGGGCTATGGATCGGGGCCTACAAGGGTGAGTTTGGCTGAGTTTGGACATGGGATTTGGGGGTACGGTCCTCCATTCATTCAGCTATCTCTACCAACATTGTAGCCGAAGGTGGGGTGTCTACAGCAATGCAAGACGAGATGAATTATATGTATAAGAATGAGACTTGGGAGCCAACGGAGCTTCCTGTGGGCTGAAAAGTGATTGGGTGCAAGTGAAATTTTTGAAAGAAATAGGATAGGTACAATGTTAGATTGGTGGCAAAAGGGTATGCTCATCGTAAAGGTATGGACTTCAGTGAGATCTTTACGCTGGTTGTTAAGCAAGTATTTATCAGGTTTATATTGGCTCTAGTTGCCCAATACAACCTCGAGCTAGACCAGATGGATGTGAAGACTGCTTTTCTACATGGGGAATTAGATGACCATATTTACATGGTGTATCCAAAAGGTTATGCAGTGCAAGGGGCTGAGAACAATGTTTTCAGGTTGAGGAGATCACTGTATGGTCTCAAACAGTCACCTAGGCAGTGGTATAAGAAGTTTGATTCCTTCATGATGAGTCAGGGCTTTTTCAGGAGTGAGTACAATCACTGTGTCTATTACAAGGCACTGAGTGATGAGAAGTTTCTCATACTAGTGTTATACGTCGATGACATCCTTATTGTCAGTCATAGCATGTTTGACATCGATGTGTTGAAGACTCATCTTTAAGGACATTCGAGATGAAGGATCTGGGGGCTGCAAAGAGGGTTCCTAGTATAGATATTCATAGAGACAGGAAGACGACCAAGTTGTGGTTATCTAGGCCGAATATCTTGAGAAAGTGTTCATGAAGTTTGGGATGGGCAAGTCCAAACTGGTAAGCGTTCCCTGCGTAGATTACTTCAAGCTTTCTTCTGAATAGTGTCCCAAGACAGATGATGAAAAACAGGTTATGTCTCATGTGCCCTAGTCAAGTGATGTGGGCAGTTTGATGCATGTCATAGTCTATATGAGACCGGATATTTCACAGGCTATGAGTGTTGTTAGCTGATTCATGTCTAACCCTGGAAAGCAACATTGAGAAGTTGTGAAATAGCTACTTCGATACATTCGTGGTATGCAGGACTACGTCTTGACGTTTGAAAAGTTCAAGGACAAGTTGGTTAGGTACATCGATTATGCTTACAAAGGTAGTGTGGACTATAGGAGATTGACTTCCAGGTACTCGTTTGTGTTAGCAGGTGGAGCAATTAGTTGGACATTTAAGCTTTAGTCGGTGGTAGCTCTTTCTACTACTGAGGTTGAGTATATGGCGATGACAGAGGCTTTCAATGAAGCTGTTTGGTTGAGGGGCATGATAAATCAGTTGGGGCAAGAAGCCGTGCCGGTTAATTGTGATAGCTCTAGTGCTATAAATTTGGCTAAGAATTCTGTTTATCACCGTCATACTAAACACATTGATGTGTGTCACCATTTTATTTGATAGGTGCTTAAGGAAGGAGATGTGACTCTGGAGAAGATTCACACTAGCGTGAATCCGATAGATATACTCACCAAGGTGGTCCTAACAGATAAGTTCAAGTTCTGCGTAACTTCTCTAGGATTGCAATGACTGAATGAAGACGCAGGGTGCATGAGAAGTGATGACACTATGATTGAAGATAAGATGATTGATGAAGCAAAGAAGGGGTCGTTCGACGTTTGAAGCCTCAGTGGACATTGTTGGTGAAGACTTCAAACTGTTTAGAAACAGGGTCCACCAACTAGTTACCTGTTGTGGCTGACCAGTCATTTTTTAGATAGTCTGCACAACGAGTCTCTGTACAGTTTTTGTGGGTTCCAGACCGGTCATCAACTGGTCTGCAGGAGGCTCCGACTAGTCGGCCATGGGCTACATATACGACCTGTCGGCAGGCGTGGCGGTGTTATGCATGGTTATGCAATTTTGCGTAACTTGTTTCTATTTTAGTGGAGGAGTCTATATAAACAGCTCCTAAACGTGTTTAGATGTATCCTAATCAATGCCAAGGAGTCCTAATGCGAAATTAGGGTTTAGGGAGAGGATTGTGATGTGATAGAGTGCTTTGCTCATGTTTTGGGCTTTGGAAGTGGGTAGATTATCTCTATAATCGTCTTACTCATAGTGCAGGTGTCTCTTTGTGTCATGGGCTTTTCTCGTAAGGGTTTTCCACATAAAATTTGAATTGTCTTTGTGTTGATTGCATGTGTATCGTGTGGTGATTGTTTGATTCTCTTTGATGCTTCCATGGATCGGTTTCCCAACACTACCTGGACCGGCTAGTGAACCTGCGCATGACCACCTATCCTTGGAGGTAGGGTCAATAATAGTGATCAAGTACTAAAACCTCCTACCCGGGTCGAATGATGGAGGAACACATTTGTTCATGCCTTAACTAATCTTGGCAGTTGGGATCTTGCTCTATAGTAAAATCGACCACCCACCCGGCCCGCTATTAGGTCGGCTCCCACCTCTTCCCCGTTCGTCCTAAACAGCAGAGACTCGCATGTCCAGAATGCTCACCTATTCCTAGACTGAGCAACTGTGGGCGGACATGGGTTCTACCCCCTCCCATGCCCTTTTCTCATCAATCATATCACAAGACAGGTGCTACCATCACAACCATCTATCCACCATCCAAACTGTCACACATCATCCTACAAGTGCTAACATAACAACCATCCATCCTCCTCAATCACCACCTATGATGCAAGCGCATGTAAAATATCATGATGCATGTAACATGTAAAAGAATGATTCTAAGATTTATGATAATAATTCAATTATTCCATCAACCAACCACCTTTCCAATTTATGGGTTTACAGTTTTTATATAAACACAAAAACATGTTGCGTGGACCTTTTTCCACCGTCATCACCCGTTTCCATTTTAAGTATAAAATGGGACCTATGGTCCTCGTATGCTGACTTTACACAAGTCCAATATCATTTCACAGCATTAAGAGAAATCTATGCACATTAATTGTTAGATTCAAGATTAAGGATTAATTCATGGCTAACCAACTAGCATAGCCGCCTACGGCCACGCATTCATGAACACACATGTACGGCATATGGATAAATTTGCACTATAGGGACACACCTGAACAATGGCTTGTGTTGCCACATTTTAACGTATGGTTATCTCAGAAGAATTCTTGGAGAAGGGATTCTTGTGGGTCACGGAAGCTATGTATCAAGATGATATTTTTGTAGTCTCTTCATCTAGGTCTTTATGACCTCATCAACAGGTTGGATGGCAAACAAACATTCTAATGAAATCCATGAAGTTTCTAATGGTAGGGATTTAATCATGACTATTTCATGTGGAGACAGGGGTAAAGGTGTCAAATTAATATATTTCAAACATTTCAGATGATTAGTTAACAAACACGTTGTTCCAAATTCAATACTAGTTTTTGGACTTTAGATTCAAACTTCATATTCAGATTCCCAATTCATGCTTCAGACTTCATATTTAACAAACAGGGCCAAAGTACATGCCCCCGCAAATGCACGCTTTCCATCATGTGTCGTGTGCTATATTATCCCTTGTATCTAAATCCTATTATGACTTATGGTAATAGCATCGAAAAATCTGCTTAGCCTTTAGTAAGGTATGCTACTAGGAGCAGTTTTCGAAGTTTCGGTATCACCACAAGTTTTGGTAGCCGGGGATACAGAAATAATATCAATATCACCGATAATATCGCTGATAACTAGAAATGTGAAGAAAATGGGAAAAACATTGAATTTTTCAGTGAAACCTCAAGAGATACTAAAATACACATATTTACATATTTAGGAATAAAAAAATTACAAAAAGAATGCATCATAATACATTTCCATTTACTGGGGGCCTAAAAGCATATGTTGGTGTAAGAAATCAATCCAACCATCTCATCCATCCCACACTACGTGAAAAAGGGCAAAAAATAACAGCCTTGTTTTTTAGTATTCGACGACCCACGACGACATTTTTGCATGCTGAATTTTTTATCGTCGAAAATCATTTTCGACGGACGAAGCTTGACGAAAGATGTAAGTCGCCGAATAATCTCTATCGCTTTTCAAGTTGACTCCCCAAAATTCAGCGGCTTAGGCCGTCAATTTTATAAAATAAACGAGTTGTTGTTTTTGTAACATACAGTGGTCATAATTCAGTGGCCATAACCGTCAGTTTATTATAAACGATTGCTATAACTGACGTATATGGAGTTGATTTCGACGGCTTAGGCCACCAAATATTAAAAAAGCAACGGTCTGAGCTATCGAATTCCAGAATAAAAATTAAATATTCGTTTATTGGTGCCTTGGGGCATTTGGCTGAGCCCGAAACATGATAGACATACATTCTAATCCAAATTCACATACATTCCAATCCAAATCCAAATTCATTCCAATTTAAATTCATACACATTCATCTCAATCCAAATCCATCACCACAATATACATTCATTCTAATCCAAATCCACATTCAAATCATTCTATAAGTAATAAAATATCATAATAAAATAATCCCCCATCAAACAAAGTGTTCATAATAAACTTAATTTATCCACAATCTAACCAACTATTCCATGACTAACGTACAATAAAACAAAGTATATAAACAACTAACATACAAAAAATCATTCGGCTAAAATAAAACGAACGTATCAGAATCTCAATGGAGTATATCTGTCATATGTTGAGGTCATCTAATGATCGATCCAATTTTAATATCTATAAATGTCTCTTCAGGTCTGTCTTGATCTGCTAGCTTAGCAAGATCAAATATCTCCTCCATGTAGATATAATAAAAAAATAGATCGTGATCCTCATCTAGAACTAATACTCCATTGCCCAAGGTTTTACTATGTCAAACGTTCTTCAAGTAACATATACGGCCACCTAAATTAGGGGAGGGAGAGCGTGCTGGTTGTTTACCTTTATTGGGTCTTCCCTATTAATAACAAATAATTAAATATTAACATTCAAATTTAAGTATGACTGAACCCTAATATATATTGAAATTAAATATATATACTTGAGATGACCGTCTAGTCAGCTGGGAGGTAGACTTGGGCCGCTGTTGTTGCTGCTGGCTCATGTTTGTCATCTATTCTCACCAAATTTAGGACAACTCTCCTTGTGTTCATGCTCCCTCCAGTATAATATGCAGTCATTAGGGCATGAATGAATAATCTGACGCTTCATTCACAAACATTTAATCATCTTCTTCGCATTATAAGTATTATCTGGTAAAGTGTTCTTATCTGGCAATATCCTTTTCAGAAATTGCAACAACTCATCAAAGCTCTTGTGTGACCATTGATGTCTTGTCTTCATGGTTAACAACTCAACTATAACCAATAATTTTGTATCCTCTACTCGACCCAATGGATATAGGGGTTGTGTCGCATCCTCCATCATCTTTCTATATTGAATATCATCTAGTGAATCATCATTGAACATCGTTTACATCATCACATCCATTCGTGTATGCCGCTTCAACATCTTTGTCCTAAAAAAAGTATCCACGAGCTTCATTGACCATATCAGTCATCTGTGGAAATATATTTTCGTTACGATTGATAACAGAAATTAGTTTCAGCGATACTTACAAGTCATTCACCATGGATATATAAGACGTATCTATACTGTCACAAATTAAATGAGTAGAAAATGTATCTAAATGTTTCCTCTCTCCTGACAAATTCTTGCAATTAACACAGGGACAAAAGTAGTAGTCATCGCCCCCTAATCTCTAATTATTTTCTCTGAAGTACTTTACGAATTCCAAAACACCTTTGAGATATTCTGCCAACAACAGTTGTTCCTTCATCCACTTCGCTTGGAATCGCGAGCGTTGAAGACATCATCTATACATTGATACACATTTATCGAATTTGATACAAGATAAATACAAAAGAAACTACTTAAGGAATACATACACATAAATGGAATGCATTAACTTAAGGAATACATACACCGAAACTCTTTTCCATTTAGAAAATTAAACATACAATTTCTTGTCATATGAGATATAAAATACATTTATAAATACAATACAACTAAAAAGAAATTAAACATTTCGCAAATGTCTTGCTGTCGTAACTCATTATACTCCATACAAGCATATTCTATATTCAAAGAAGTACCACTTGAAATTGCGGTTTTACTCCTTGAAGAGATACTCGGAGATATGCCTAATGTCCTAAAGGGGGGTGAATAAGACTTTTTGAATTTCCAATTACAATTAAAACTAATCAAGTTAATCTTAGCAACCAAGATTATCAATAACATTCAAGGCAATTATATGATGAATTTGTAAGCAAGGACTATCATAGGCATTTCATCAAACAATTAGCATTCATGATTGACTAAACCATTTAACACATAGCAATCATTCAAACTCATAATGCACAACGATTTATAGTGGTTCGGTTTCCCTACTCCACTCCCGGTTCACGATCTCAACCTATGAGAGCACCGGATTTCACTATAGTCTTGGTTTTAAATCAGGTTAACCATCAACCTTGACATCCTTTGATCTAGGACCGCGTTTACCATCCGCCGATGGCCCAATCCAGGGACTTGACGAGTTTGGATCTCAAACTCTCACCAATCCTAATCCAAGGACGGTCACGTACACTCCCGCCGGAGTTTTTCAATCCAGGGAATAGTAATTCAATAAATTGACTCTCAAATACTAGACATACCTAGACGATTGAGCCCCGATTTGATGCCTTTGATGAGTAGCCTCAGCTCCACGTGCTTCAGCTTCTCTTTGTGCTCCCAAGATCAGCTACTGATGCAAATGATGAGGTTATGTTGATGCCGGGTAGTTGGGAGAGAGTTTGTCAAGTTCCTCTTACCTATTCAAAGCAATGGTAATGAGTGAACTGCCAAACTTCAAGCATTCAATGGCTATAAACGACCTCATTAAGATATTTCGAAGGTAGGTCAGCCATGAATGAAGGTCTTGAGTTCATACTTCAAACTGAGCTTTGAATACTCATTGATAAGCCATTAATGGCTAGGTTTGAATGATGAACTCAAGGGAGTTAAGAACAAAGAGGGTACGAGGATGTGAGTAAAAGCTCTCTCTCTTAGCTCTTGAAGGGTGTTGAATGCATGCCATGAAAGACCACAAGTCATGGCTATATAGAGCCCCAAATGATGGCCCCAACGGATCTAAAACGGTCACGTCCGACCTGTCAGCGAGGGGTCTCAACCGGTCGAACGGACCAGTCACAATTCAAAAAGGTTGGGCCACATCTGGGACTGACCGACCGGTTAAGACCGGTTGGTACACCTTGCTAGACTGAATGAAATATGCAGGCCGACCGGTCAAGACCGGTCGGCTGAGCTTGCTGGAATGTTTGAAACATGCAGGCCGATCGGTCAAGACCGGTCGGCTGTGCTTCTGAAAAATGCAGCACAGCTGCTGGATTGATTTGAATTACTGGCCGACCGGTCAAGACCGATCGGCAGTCCAGCTAAATTTCATACAGCAGGTCACTGACCAATTTTTTATATTCCTGGCCGACCGGGCAAGACCGGTCGGCTTCCCAGCTGCATTCATCACAGCAAGTTCTGTCTTGAGTTTATGAGCCTGGCCGACTGGTCAAGACCGATAGGCTGTCTAGACAGTTATAATAGCAAGCTTGCTAGAGGTTTCTTTGAAGTTCTGGCCAACTGGTCAAGACCGGTCGGCTATCTAGATATTCTTGTCACAGCAGGTTTGCTAAGCCAAGTTCTTCAACACAGCAGCGGTTCACTTTATGAAGTGATTTGGTGCATGAAGTCCAATGTTTGGACATATATTCAATTACGATTTGCACCAGCCATGTACCACAAATCTGATCAACTTGTGCAAGGATCGAGAGGGAATGAGATAAGATAGGTGAGTCATTACGCCATTCTTTGATGTTTTGGGTTTCCTATGGTCGATCTATATGCAACTTACCTAAGATCTTGTTTCAGCTTGAGCCTGAGCAATGGAAGAAGCATAGTCTTCAAGTCTTTGATCTTCAAATCTTCGACCAGGGCTCACACGACAAGACGTGACCAACCAACATGTCAATTGACAAAATACAGTGTACTAACAATCTCCCCCTTTGTCAGTTGCGTGACAAAAGATCTAACCTAGACAAATCATGACTTCCTTATCATGATTGACCCTTAAACAGAAAGAAATATACACCCAATTACATGTCTATACAGATATACACAATGATCTTTACAAAAGGACATGTACAGACTCGATTTTCTTCAAAATCTCCCCCTCAATGCTTGCACCTACAAAGTCCTGCAAAAAGATATAATCGGACCTTCTAGGTGGGATGATTCTCCCCATTTTTGTTAGTAATTGACAAGGGTTAGCCAGCAAAGAGATATGCCTAAGAAAGCTGCAAGGCTAGCGCCGAAAATATGTCAATCACATAAAACAGGGAAGAGATATAGAAATTTAAGCCCTGAGGAGATTTAAAGAACAAATCATGCTAGATATACAAATAATCATGAAAGCATAGAGGGCTTATAGCCCAATCAACCAACCACCCCTCCATATGTATATCTAGACAAAAACAGAACACAAAGCTAGCATGAGCTTAAAAGGGCAAATGTGCCCAAACCATCCAACCTCCCACAAATATTCAATAAAAGATCAAGAGCTCATAAAAAAAGATATAACTATAGAAAATGGCATCCATACATACACCAAAATGGGCAAGCAGCCCAATGTAAATATGTATCAATCCACAAAATATACAGATAACCCATAGAAAGATAGTGCATGAAATCCAGACAATGTCGTTGGTCATATAAAAAGGAACTGTGACCAAGACATGAGACTAGTAATCTGTTCCATCTCCCAGATCAAGGGGTGGAACGTCCCCACGCGCCACGCACTCCCACATCTCTATCCGCCTCTCCAACTGCACAAGGCGAGTCACAAGAGCCTCCTGCTGGACAAGAATGGTGGACTGACCCTGCAAAAGCTGGTCCCCACTCTGCTCGATCCTATCTAGCCGCTGAAATAGGCGCTCCTGAAGCTGACGAAGCTCAGCAATGTGTGAAGGAGGATTCACGGACGGGGATCGTCATCGAGAAAAAGCTCTAGGAGGCGTACTGAATCGACCCGGAGCATCTCGAGGATCGAGGGATGGATTAGAGGAAGGAGCTAAAGGTGAAGTGTGGGAAGGGCCAATGGAGGCAGGTGGAGCCTCAGGCTGGGACGGCTCGGCCTGATCCTGCTGCTGCTCCTGCAGAAGACGACTCTGGATGGCTTCTTTTGTAAGCTCCATACGAGCAATGAGGGTACGGTTGATAATGACGGGCTTGTGAACTTTATCAGTACCGACAATGTCAATCTCAGCAGCTAATTTGCATATGAGATGCCCAAAAGGAAGACTAGAGGAGTTTTCATCGTCTCGCAAGATAACCTGGTGAATGATGGACATGATCCGGGTTGGGAGGCAAAGCGGATGACCCTGACCTATACGATAGAGCAACCGAAACATGGTTTCAGTGACATCCGCCTTGTTACTCATCCGAGGATATACATTGCGGAAGAAAAGGTTGTGAAGAATGCGGAAATCCCATAACATGGAGGACGCCCGAAGCGCGCCTCCAACCCATTTGGGTGTCCCATAACCATAGAGGAATTTGGCAATAACGAGGTTAGGTTTGGGACCCAGCAAGGCAAAATCGAAAGGAGACTCCTTAACAATGGGAACTCCAATAAATTCAGAGATGAATTTCAAAGTAAAAAGGCATAGCTGATCACCAACCTCAACTCTAAAAGAGAGGGGAGAGGCGGTGACATGGACACAAGAGGCATAGAATTTTTGAACCACGTCAAACTAGACAGGGCCACCCATGTGGAGTACGGGACCCTAATTTATGGCATTCAACATGGGAAGAACATTATAGTTGGCCAAGTCATCCAATTTGACGAATTTTTCACACACCACCTATTTGTCTTTGAAGTCATCCCAATGGGTGGAATGGGATGAAACATTTTTACCCAAGGATTGAGATTTAAGAGGGGGAGTGGAAGATGAGGCAGCCCCTTTCCCTTTTGAAGCGGTTTTCTTAGATTTTAAAGGGCGAGGAGGAGGTTTAGCTTTTGCCTTGGACCGATCACTCCGCCTCAAGGGGAGCTCATCTTCACTCTCTTGGGAAGACATTGAAGAAATAACAAAAAACCCTAAATCACTCCTAGATATGGAAGGAAGAGATTTAACAAGGAAGGATGAGAGTGAATCCCTTACCAATGGAGTGAGAATGGAGAGGAGCAATGTAGAGGAGGTTAGAAACTCTAATCTTGCCAAAAATCACCTTGGAATGCAAGAAGGGGAGCTGGAGCAGCAAGTGGAGGTGAGGAAATGGAAGAAAGAGTGACCTAAGTGAGCTCCAACTGTTTATAAGGACCCCCCCCCCACGGACGACTGACGCACGGGCAGACCGGTCTTAGGGTTGCACGACCGGTCGTGTGAAGTGAAAGAGTTGTCCAGCCGCACCTGATGATAGCCCGATCGGTCTTGACCGGTCGGCTGGCAAAATTTTCACACAGCAGAGGAATTCTGCACTGGATTTGCTGGAGTAGAAAGTCTGTCCTTTGGACAGACCATTATCTTTTAAAAACAAGTACCCTTACTAAGGATACAACACCCATGGTCCTGGTGTACCAAGGGACAACCCAACACAAAGTGAGGGACCCTCAAAGGTCCAGATTTATCGATAGAAGACAAGAAATGGGACTATGTTCCCGAATATTCTTAGCGATCAATGAAAAAGAGGCAAAGGTCCTCAGATATACCTATAAAGATCAGATAGAGAGGCTTAATCCTCAGATATTACCTACAAAACATATACTTGTTAGGTAAACTAGACACACCCCACACCAATGGACTTTTAAAGTTTCGCAAAGCGAACCAAGTCCAAAGGTTTCGTTAAGATGTCAGCTAGCTGATTCTCGGTAGGCACATGTTCGAGAGATATTATGTGATCTTCAACCAATTCTCGAATAAAGTGATGCCTAATATCGATGTGCTTAGTGCGTGAGTGTTGAACTGGATTTTTCGAAATATTTATTACACTAGTATTGTCGCAAAATAGAGTCATTGTGCCTTGGTTAATCCCATAAACAGTCAAGGTTTGTTTCATCCATAATAATTGGGCACAACAACTTCCAGCAGCAATATACTCTGCTTCGGCTGTGGATAAAGAAATGGAGTGTTGTTTCTTACTATGCCACGCCACAAGGAAATTGCCAACATAAAAACACCCACCACTGGTTGATTTACGATCATCCATGTTTCCAGCCCAGTCGGCATCTGAATACCCTGCAATATTTGTAGATGAATCAAAGGGGTACCAAAGACCGTATTCGGTAGTGCATCCTACAAACCGGATGATTCGTTTAACATCGGTAAGGTGAGATTCTTTGGGATCAGCCTGAAACCGAGCACAAGCACCTACACTAAATGCAATATCTGGTCTACTAGCAGTGAGATAAAGAAGACTACCAATCATGCTTCTATAAAGATGTTGATCTACACTTTTTCCTGCAAGGTCTTTCGATAGTTTAACAGTGGTGCTCATAGGTGTAGTGTAAGATCGACCAGAATCTAAGCTAAATCTCTTAACAAGATCTTTAGCATATTTGGCTTGAATAATGAATATACCTGATGCAAGTTGTTTTACTTGTAGCCCTAGAAACATGTTAAGTTCTCCTACCATACTCATCTCAAATTCTGATGTCATTAATTTAGCAAAGGAGATGGACATCTTCTCACATGTGGATCCAAAAACAATGTCATCCACATAAATCTGGGCAATCAACACAGAATTCTCGGCTTCTATTATAAAGAGAGTTTTGTCAACGCTCCCCCTAACAAAATCATGGTCTATAAGAAAGTGAGTTAGACGTTCACACCATGCATGGGGAGCTCGTTTGAGTCCGTAAAGAGCCTTTTTCAATCGGTACACTTTGTGAGGATACTTAGGATCAATGAATCCTTTTGGTTGTTCAACATACACTTCCTCATCAAGTATACCATTCAAGAAGGCGCTTTTTACATCCATTTAAAATAGTTTGAACTTTAAAGCACAAGCAACAACCATAAGGATTCTAATAGACTCGAGTCTAGCTACAGGGGCAAATGTTTCATCAAAATCAATGCCTTCAATTTGTGAATATCCCTGAGCAACTAATCGAGCCTTATTTCGTATTACATTTCCAGATTCATCGAATTTATTCTTGAAAATTCATTTGGTTCCAATAACATTTTTCCTTTCAGGCCTGTCGACCAAATACCACACCTCATTTCTAATGAATTGTTGAAGCTCTTCCTGCATTGCAAGGATCCAGAATTCATCGTTTAGAGCTTCATCAGCATTTTTTCGTTCTATTTTAAAAGTGAAACACAGGTGATTGTTGACTACCTCTAACTGTCTCCTAGTTTTGACACCAACACTAAGATCCACAATGATTTGATTGAGGGGGTGATCCTTGATAATTTGTACATCACCAGGACCAGTGGGGGCATTTGGAGATGAGGGTTGTTTATCAGATTTTCCTATCTCGCATATACCCTCATCTTCTTCTTCATCACCTGGAGACAGATTTATCCAAGCTATCATCTAAGTCACATTAATTGACTCTTGAACTGATGAGGTACGAAGGTTGTAGACACGAAAGGCTCTACTATTTAATGAGTACCCTAAGAAGATACCCTCATCACTCTTGGAGTCAAACTTTCCCAAGTTTTCTCGGTCTCTTAGAATATAACATGTACTACCAAAGACCTTAAAGTATTTCACATTTGGTGTCTTTCCACACCATAGTTCATAAGTAGTTTTGTTTAGACCTGCCCTTAAATATCGATTTATAATATAGCAGGCAGTGTTTACTGCTTCGGCCCACAGATTTTGCGCAAGATTCTTATTATTAAGCATAGCTGTGGCCCTGTCCAACAATACTTGATTTTTCCTTTCAGCAACCCCATTTTGTTGAGGTGTTTTGGGTGCTGAGAACTTATGGTGAATACCCAATTCATCGCATAATACCTTCAAACGATGATCTTTAAATTCATCGCCGTGATCACTCCTGATTCTTGCTACCATGTATCCTCTCTCATTGTGAAGTCACTTCACTAGTTTTTGAAATTCTCCAAAAGTGTCGGATTTTTCTCTTAGGAAGGCGACCCATGTGAATCTAGAGTAATCATCAACGACTACAAAGAAGTATCATTTTTCACCTTGGTTAAGTACCCTGGTAGGACCAACTAGGTCCATGTGTAGCATTTCAAATGGTTTTGATGTGACCAGGATAGAGGTTCTCTTGTGTGCAACCTTGATTTATTTACCTTTTTGGCATGCGATGCACACAGCATTAGATCTTTTACCCATCTTTGGTAGACCTCTCACCAAATTTTTCTGACTCAATTTAAATAGATTTCTATAATGTACATAACTGAGTCGATGGTGCCATAGTTCTGTTTCATCTTGAACGGCCACGTGACACATAGTGGAGGAGCTTGAATTGTTGTGATTTTCAATGACATAGCAGTTGTCTCTTGTGCGTAGACCTTTCATGACTAATTTTCCTGTGGAGTTCAGGATCTTGCACATATCTTTGGAGAAGCTTACTGAGTGCTCTTCATCACAAATCTGTGAGATACTCAGTAAGTTGTGTTTAAGGCCATCAACATACAACACATTTTCAATTTCGGGCAAACCTGGCCCCGTGATGGTTCCTTTACCAATAATTTTAGCTATGCTCCCATCACCAAATGTGACAGACCCACCATCAAATTCGTCATATGCACAAAATTGAGATCTATCACCTGTCATGTGTCTAGAGTAACCACTATCCAAGTACCATTTAGGGGTATTCCCAGCTTTTAGGGCAGTATGAATGACCAAGCACTTGTTCTTAACAACCCATTTAGTTGTTGTCCTTTTATGAGGGGTATTCTTATGATGAGATTCTCTAGTTTTCTTGGGAGAATCAGATTTTCCTTTTTCATGTAAGAAAAGAGCAGTTTTTAAATTCAGCATTTTAACTTGCTCCAATAGTTCAACCATCCTCTTGTCCTTCCTAAGATAATTCTTTCGAATGTTTCCTCCTTTTGGTGAAGTATGCATGGGAGGATTCCAATAAGCTTGCACATTTTTCCCGGTCGGCACAAATTTACCTTTAAAGTTTCTGACCGAATTTTTGAACACCATGCACTCAAACTTTAAGTGGCCAATGTCTCCACAAGCATGGCAAACCGGAGATGCTTTGGTTTTACTTCCCGATGCACCATGATCTTTTCTTACCATAGGATGGACTGAGGTAGTTTTTGAAGTGTGACTGTCATAACCCAAACCTCTTCTGTCCATTGGCGATCTTACCACACCTAGGAGTTTTTCAAGGTTTTCTTCTCCTTCAGCCAACCGTCTTCTGGAGTCAACGACTTGAGACTTAAGACAATCAATTTCAGTGTTCGCCTCTTTGAGTTCTTTCTCAAGTCTAGCATGCTTGTCTAGAGATTCATCACTTATAAGCCTTTTCTTTTATTGTTCAAGCTCATCATTCTTTCTTTTCAGTTCTTCTAGATCTTGACCCATCTTTTGATTCTCAATTTTCAATCCGTCAAGATGTTTTGTCAATTTGTCATTTTCAGCCTTCATTTGGCCCAACTTTTTAATGGTATTCATATTTTCAATATATAGTTGGTTATATACCTCCTGAAGGCCTTCATCCTCATTCTCATCATCACTCAAGGAATCATTTTCAGTGTTAGAGGATTCATGATCATCAATGTCTCTAGTGATCTTTGCAATGGGCTCAATTTGAGGCATGATATCAGTGATGGAGGCCATTAGAATTTTGATTGAACCTTGCTCCTCCTCACTTTGGTATATGTATGATTCTGATTCAGATTCTTCAGTCTCATCCCATGTAGCCGCCATTGCCTTTTTCTTGGCTTTATTATCGGTGCACTCGGATGTAATGTGACCAAATCCTCTACACTTTTAGCATTGAGGATCTTTTGACTTAAAAAATTTTCCTATGTTGTTCTTGGAGTCAAAAGGTTTACCCTTCTAGTAGGGTTTCCTTCTAGAAGTACTTCCCCTAGTTTTGAAGAATTTTTGAAATTTCTTGGCCATAAGTGTCATTTCTTCTAAGTCTGGATCTTCCTCACTTCCGCATTCAGAATCTTGTTTCTTGTGAGAAGATTTCAGGGCTGTACTTTTGGATTTGGAGGGAGTTTTGAAACGTAGCCCATAGGTTTGAAGGGACCTTAGTAATTCTTCAACTTTCATGGTATTTAGGTCCCTACATTCTTCTATGGTAGTAACTTTGGAAAAGAACCATTCCGGTAGGGATCTCAGAATTTTCCTACACAGTCTATTCTCCGGAACAGGATCTCCTAAGCCCCACATTTCATTTGTGATCTTGTTCAGTTTGGTATAGAAATCAGTAAATGTTTCGTGCTCCTCTTGTTGAACTCTTAATTGTGCATATTCTAACCCCAATTCATCACTCATTATGCATGGTTTCATGATTTAAAGACCATTCTAATGCATAGATTTGCGTTTGTAGGAATAAGAGAGAGGATTTACAAATTGAAGACTTGAAGAGGCAAATTACAAGCATTGAAGACCACAAGACCAAGCATGAAAGAGTGGAAGAAAGAAGCAAAGGAGAGAAGAAAAGAAGACAGAGAAATACACCTGCGACCGGTCGTGTGACCGGTCGTCCATAGCTTAGGACCAGTCGTCCGACCGGTCTGGCCACTCAACAGAAGAGGAGTATTTGCAAAAGTTCTCTGGACCATCTGCGACCGGTCGTGCCGGTCGTCCACACCTCAGACCGGTCGTGCGATCGGTCTTTGAATAAAAAATTGCAGCATGGAAATTAGCAAAACTCGCTGGACAGTTTACATATGTAGTCCGACCGGTCGTGACCGGTCGGCCAGGTGAGTCCAACCGGTCCAAACCGGTCGGCCATAAGATGTTTTAAACTCCAGAGGCTGCTGGACTGTTTCATAGTGAGGCATGACCGGTCCCGACCGGTCGGCCAGCCACTCAAACCGGTCGGCCATGCGTAATGTTGCGAACTTTCTATTTTCGGTCTGAAATTCTCTGCGCACTGCGTAAGCTTACGCAGATTCTGGAATATTCTGAGGTTGCGGAGCCTCCCCACTATAAAAGGACACCTAGGGATATTTCCTAGGGTATCTCAGAAGAGTTTAAGCAAGGTGGGAGGCGGCGGAAGTGGATTTCGGAGTTCCACAACTCCTAGTTTGTTTTGCTGTTTTTATGATTTTTCTAGTTGTTTCATGTTTCCTTAGATCATGAGCAGCTAAACCTCTTAGCTAGGGCTAAGAGGTGAAGCTTGTAGTGGATCTAAGATGTTTCAATTCGTTTTTAGTTGGTTTTAAGATTGGTTTTCATGATTATGAACAATGGTTTGAAGTTAATACAAGTTCTAAGTAGTTTTTCTTAGTCTTATGATGACTCATGGATGTTTGGGAGAATTACTTAAGTTCTTAATTGTTGTGTGCTAGTTTAGACATGTATGATCCGAGGAATTGGAGTACGCTCTAGTACTATGATCTTCATGTGGGGACTTCCTACCAAAGTTCTACTTTTCTGGTTTTCTGAATTATGTATGGGACTGTGCATGTGATTTGATTCAAGTTCAAATCATGATCTAGCTTTGTCTGGTGACAGGACTTAATGATGATCATGATTATGAACTTAGTTTATTGGAATTGGGACTGACCTATGCAATCGAGCATGCTCATCCTAGCTTGCATTGAGTGAATCATATACATTGGCCTTACATATGACAGATTGTTTGGTTTAACAGCTCTACCATCCGGTTAGATAGATCATAATATCGATTCTAGTTGAGAAATTGAAAAACCATAGCGGATTGAACATCAAGGATTGCTACAAGTAGATCCTTGAACCCCTAGTGCCTTTTTATAATTGTTTACCTTCAATTTAGTTCAAAGTTGTTACTTACATCAATCTCATATAAAATCCGATTGTTAGCTCTCAATAGACACTATTGGATGTGTTTGTGAATTCCTACACAAGTCCCTATGGATCGACCTCGGTCTTACCGAGTTTATTACTACATCGCAACCCTACACTTGGGGAAGCGAACAAGTTTTTGGCGCCGTTGCCGGGGACTTTGACGATTTTTCACAGATTTCTGAAAATAGAATCTATTTAGGATTTTTAGGAATAGTTCTAACTTAGTTTATTTTGATTTATTTTTTTCTTTTTCAGGGATTTCTAGGAAGTTGAAGAAGACATAAGGATCTCAAGTGCTCGAATCAGGTTCTATCTTTCTAAACCTTACTCTTCTCCTTCTCCTATTCATTCATATCATATTCATCTCTTGTAGAGTGGGTGGAGACTCCTTTTGGATCTCTGAAAGGTAGGCCTTGTGCCACCTGGATTCCTATTGGTCGGCTCTGCCGTCTTGGATCACCTTGTGCTCAGAGATTTCTCTTCTCACCTCTACTCCTCTTTCTTCTTTTTCTACACTTTCTTAAAGGATTTAAAGAGTGGGTGGGGAGTTCTTTGAACCCCTATTGACCAGGAGAAATCGGTCTCTATCCTTGCTTCTGAACTAGCCATTGCAAGACACCTTTTGCTTCGGTCCTAGAGAAGAGTAAAGAAGGGAAGGAAGAATTCGTCTCTCTTTTCGTTTCATATTTTTTTGGATTTGCATGCCACATTGGGCTCGGGATTCCAATAACCGACTCATAAGTGAAGGGGGAATAGTAGAGGGAATAGATAGAGAACCACGAGCTAGGAGACATCTAACTTCTCCAATTTTGTCTGAAAGTATGGCTGTAAATCAACCTAATCCGATGGCCAATCCTAATCTGAGCCAAAACCAAACTGAAACGGGGGAGAATGTGGTTGAGAATGTTCCCCGACCAATAACTTTACATAATTTCTTGCAACCAGCAAGAGCGAGCACTCCCTTATGCATAGTTTTTCCACAAAATGCAGGGAATGTGGATTTGAAACCGGGAGTGATCCAACTTCTCCCTAAATTCCATGGATTAGACAGTGAAAGTGCCTATCAACACCTTAAGGAGTTTGATGAGGTAATAACCACCATGCACTTTGCTAATGTGACTGATGATGTGGCTGAGACTCAAATTCTTCCCTTTTACTCTTAAAGATAAAGCTAAAGGTTGGCTTCATGCATTAAGGCCAAGATCAATTGGTGCATGGACTGATATGCATAGGGAATTCATAAAAAAATTCTTCCCTACTCACAAAACAAACATGTTGAAGCGCCTTATCATGAACTTTGCTCAAAAGGAAGATGAAACCTTCTTCCAATGTTAGGAGAGGTTTAAGGACTTATTAAACGCATGCCCACATCATGGCTATGAAATTTGGCGGATTATAAGCTTTTTCTATGAAGGACTGACTTCACCATGCGCTAATTTGTATGATGTGTAATGGGGAGTTCATGAATAAGGAAGCTGATGAAGCATGGGATTATTTGGAAGAATTGGCTGAGAATGCACAGTCTTGGGATACATCAAAACCAACAAATTCCAAGACTAGCCAACAAAAGGAAAGAGGGGGAATGTATGTCTTATCAGAAGAGGATAGCATAAGTGCACGGGTGGCTAGCCTCACAAGAAAGGTCGAAGCCATGGAATTAAGGAAAGGAGAGACGATCAACTCTAATGACGTTGAAACTGTTTGTGGAATTGTGCCGGAAATCAACATGTAACACAAGATTGTCCCACAATTTCAGCAGTTCAAGACATCTTACAAGAACAATCAAACGCCATAAACAGTTATCAACGAAAATTTGGTGCTCTTAACTCAAACACATCTAATTCTAGTTGGAAGAACCATCCCAACTTCAGTTGGAGGAATGGACCCACTGCGAATGCAACCAATATCCCTCAAGCTCAACCTATACTAGGTCCATCTCTAGTCATTACTCCAAAAGTTACGCTAGAGGAGATGTTGGGTGCATTTGTATCGGTTCAAGCTGAGTATAACAAGACAAATTCTCTGAAAATAGATGGGTTCATGCAAGAGCAATTGAAATTCAATCAAAATTCAACTCAAGCCATCAATGAATTGAAAACATCAATGGTTAGAGTTGAATCTCATCTCAGTGTTAGAGAGAAGGGCACACTTCCTGCCCAACCTCTTCCTAACCCAAGAACCCAATTTGAGATACAAGATGCAAGCTCATCCTCCCATCATACGGAGCATGTTCAAGCTATCACCACTTTGAGAAGTGGAAAAGTAATTGACAAATCTAATCCGGTGAAGGCCCCAAAGCCTAAGGATCCGAAAAATTCCAAAGAGGATGATAGCTCAAACAACACTTCACAAGAGAAAGAACCGGAAAGGCAATACAAGCCGGTTGCCCCGTTTCCACAAAGGTTGATTTCACCTAAACCTTTAGACAAAAATTTGAAAATATTAGAAGTTTTCAAGCAGGTGAAGATCAACATCCCGTTGTTGGATGCCATAAAATAAATACCATCTTATGCTAAATTTCTAAAGGAATTGTGTACGGTCAAAAGGAAACACAATGTTCACAACAAAGTACTTTTGACTGAGAATTTGAGCGCTATCATCAAACAAGAGGTGCCCCACAAATACAAGGATCCGGGTAGTCCAACCATCTCATGCATCATAGGAGGACTACCGGATTAAACAAGCCTTACTCGATTTGGGGGCAAGTGTGAACCTCATTCCTTATTCAGTTTACGAACAACTTGGCTTAGGTGAATTGAAACCCACCAAAACCACACTCCAACTTGCTGATAGATCCATTCGTATACTAAGAGGAATGATTGAGGATGTTCTAGTCCAAATTGATAAATTCTACTACCCAATAGACTTTATTGTCTTGGATACACATCCCGTGATAGGTACTGGTGCTCAAATTCCCGTCATACTTGGCCGACCGTTTCTAGCTACTTCAAATGCAATTATCAATTGTAGAAACGGACTTATACAAATGTCCTTTGGAAATATGACCCTTGAGCTTAACATATTTGATTTATGCAAACAACCACGGGAGGTTGATGATGATATCCACGAACTAAACATGATTGAATCATTCGTAGAAGATACATTCCCCTTGTCATTATATTCCGACCCTTTAGAGGCATGTGTGGCCCATTCTCATGAGATAAATGATGACACAATATGAGATATGGATGCCATGTTAGATACGATGCCGGTGCTTGATAACAAAAGATGGAGGGCCCTATTTAAGCCTTTGCCCGTAAACGAGAACAAAGCCCTCCCATCTAATATCAAGGCACCAACACTCGACCTAAAACCATTACCAAGTGAGCTGAAATATGTTTATTTAGGTCGAGATGAGACATATCCGGTGGTGATTTCTTCCCACTTGGATGAGGAACAAGAGAGTAGGCTGATTGCCACTCTATTAGAGCACAAGAGTGTCATTGGGTGGTCAATTGCTTATCTCAAAGCCATAGACCCACTGATTTGTACTCATCGCATACACCTTGAGGAGAATGCGAAGACATCTAGGCAACCACAACGACGACTAAATCCAAACATGAAGGATGTGGTTAAGGCTGAAGTGGTGAAACTATTGGATGTGGGTATTATTTACCCAATATCCGATAGTCAATGGGTGAGCCCAACTCAAGTGGTGCCTAAGAAATCCGGAATAACCATCGTAGCCAATGCCAATAATGAACTCGTGTCAACCATTGTCACTACCAGTTGGAGAATGTGCATTGACTACAGGAAGCTAAATACCGTCACGAGGAAAGACCACTTCCCCTTACCTTTTGTTGATCAAATTTTAGAAAGGTTGGCGGGTCATTCCCATTTTGGCTTCCTTGATGGCTATTCAGGGTACAACCAAATAGAGATCGCCCTTGAAGACCAAGAAAAGACTACATTTACATGTCCATTCAGCACTTTCGCCTATTGATGGATGCCGTTTGGACTATGTAATGCCCCTGCCACCTTTCAGCGTTGTATGATGAGTATATTTTCTGATATGGTGGGGACAATTCTCGAAGTCTTCATGGATGATTTTTCAGTATTTGATTGTAGCTTTAATGAGTGCCTTATGCACTTGAAAGCTGTGCTGAAAAGATGTGAAGAGAAGAACCTTGTGCTGAATTGGGAGAAGTGTCACTTTATGGTTCAAAAGGAAATTGTACTTGGTCACATCGTTTCACAAAATGGAATTGAAGTGGATAAAGCGAAAATTGATCTTATCTCCAACCTTCCACCACCCAAGAGTATACGAGATGTGCGGTCCTTCTTGGGACATGCAGGATTTTATAGAAGGTTCATAAAGGACTTCAGTTCACTCTCTCGTCCTTTATGTAACCTACTTCAAAAGGAAACTTCGTTCGAGTGGAATGAAGAATGTCAAAATGCCTTTACCACACTTAAAGGTATGTTGACATGTGCTCCCATAATGCAACCACCTGATTGGAGCCTTCCTTTTGAAATTATGTGTGATGCTAGCGACTATGCTATTGGAGCCGTGCTACGCCAAAGAAAAGAGAAAAAGCCATGTGTCATCTACTATGCAAGTAGAACCCTAAACTCAGCCCAAGCAAACTACACTACTACTGAAAAAGAACTTTTAGCCGTCGTTTTTGCCTTGGACAAGTTTAGATCCTACTTGATTGGATCCAAGATCATTATATTCACTGACCACGCCGCGCTTAAGTACCTTCTCTCTAAGAAGGATGCTAAACCACGGTTGTTAAGATGGATCCTTCTGCTCCAAGAATTTGACATAGAGATACGTGATAAGAAAGGAGTAGAAAATGTAGTGGCCGACCATCTCTCTCGACTTGTCCTTCCTGATTCCCCTGAAACGACCGCGATCAATGACTTGTTCCCTGATTAACAACTTTTTGAAGTTTTCCAATTACCATGGTATGCAGACATTGCTAACTATCTTTCTACAAGTACGATTCCTACACATTGGAAAAAGCAAGATAAGGATAAGTTCTTCACTGAGGTGCGAAATTTCCTATGGGACGACCCATACTTATTCAAGTATTGTCCCGATCAAATCATAAGGAGATGTGTCCCAGATAATGAACAACAAAGTATCATCTCCTTCTATCATTCTCAAGGCATGTGGTGGCCACTTCTCGGCTAAAAAGACCACAGCAAAAATTCTGCAATGTGGGTTTTATTGGCCCACCATGTTCAAAGACACACATGAGTTTTGCAAAACATGTGAACCTTGTCAGAAATTAGGAGGAATTTCCCATAGAAATATGATGCCACTCAATCCCATCTTAATAATCGAAATTTTTTATTGTTAGGGCATCGATTTCATGGGCCTATTCCCATCTTCTTTTGGAAACGCATACATCTTGCTTGCCGTTAATTATGTATCCAAATGGGTCAAGGCCATCCCTTGCCGGAATAATGACCATAAAACGGTCATTCGCTTCTTAAAAGAGAATATTCTTTCCTGGTTTGGTACACCTCGAGTCATCATTAGTGATGGAGGGTCTCACTTTTGTAATCGCCCATTTGAAACATTAATGAAGAAATATGGCGTAACACATAAAGTGAGCACTCCCTATCACCCACAAACTAATGGGCAAGCTGAGATATCTAATAGGGAGATTAAACACATTTTAGAGAAAACGGTGAACCCCGATCGTAAGGATTGGTCGCTTCGGCTTACCGATGCGCTTTGGACCTACCGTACTGCTTTTAAGACCCTATTGGAATGTCTCCCTATAAACTTGTCTATGGGAAGGCCTGTCACTTGCCTGTGGAGTTGGAACATAGGGCATATTGGGCAATTAAGAAGATGAATTTTGATTCTGACAAGGCAAGCTCGTTGCGCAAACTACAATTGAATGAACTTGCAGAAATCCGGAACGAAGCATATGAGAATGCGAGAATTTACAAGGACAAAATGAAAATATTCCATAATAAAAACATTCTTCGTAAGACATTCACGATCAATCAAAAAGTCCTTCTATATAATTCCCGCCTACATTTATTTCCGGAAAAAATTGAGATCTCGATGGACCGGTCCCTACATTGTGCAAACTGTCTATCCATATGGACCATCGAGTTGTTAAATCCAAGGAACGGCAACATTTTTAAGGCGAATGGGCAGCGATTAAAGCCGTTCTTTGAGAAATTTCCTTCAGAAGGTATGTCCATACCTCTGACTGATCTTGTCTACCAGGATGATTGATCTCCTAGTCTGATGGAGGTATAGAGTAGTTAGGATTAGGATTTTGTTGCTTTTGTTTGCTTTTGCTTAGGTTTGTTAGAAGGAGGAAGAATTTCACTTTTTCAGGTACTCTAATTACTCACTCCCTTTTATGTTCAAATTGCTCTCATGTTGTGTTCATTGCGCATCTTTTACATTGAGGACAATGCAAGATTTGGTTGGGGGTGTAGGATCACTTGGATGAATCCAGCGTTTTGTAACATTTCGAGCAATTATGTAGAAAATTTTCAATCTTCCTAAAATTCAAAACTCTTTTAGAAAACTTTGTTTCTATGCATTCAAGATGATATGAGCATAAGAGGAGGAGATATGAAGTGTATGAGGTTGTAATGTCTGGAACTTCTCATCGCATAATGGCTTTATATGTGAATTCCCCTAGTTATGTGATTGATAGAAAATTTGAACACTTTTACACCTAGTTCACATTACACAATTTTCATGAGTTGAAAGAATTATGTGATTTGTGGGTTAGCTAGACTTTGATTTAAGGTGCTGAGAAACCAGGTCAGGGGTACTTTGTCCATCCTTGTCCATGGAAAAATAACGAAAGATATGGATTGTTAAAAATCCTATCTAATTTAAAAGAAAAAGGAAAAGGAAGGATGAAATTGGGAAAGATGGAAAAATGGTGGAAATTCCGATTAGGGCTACCTATTACCAACCGAGGGATGGTCTACCCGTAACCAAAGCCAGAAATGGGACGTAGTGTGAAAGCCATCGGAAGGACAGTAAGGCAAATTCCCGTCATTGGCTTGTTATTGCGCTATATACCTTGAGATCTCTAGTCTGGTTGATTTATGAAGAAGATAATCCTAGAAACTCATGAGATGAATTTTCACTATGCACACTAGGTTGGGTTTGTTCAAGTTCTTCTATTTATTAACCAATCAGCGAGAATTTCACATGACTGCTTGTCATGTTTTGAGGGTTTACAGTTTCAACCTCTATCACCTAATATTTCTGAATTTTACACTTGTATGTCTTGGGATGCATAGAAGAATAGTTTCTGAAAGAGAGTTGGGTTTTAGAGAATGAAACTTGTTTCACACATTTTTTGCTCGGGACTAGCAAAATGCTGGTTGGGGGGTGTGTTGAGCTCTTAATTGTGCATATTCTAACCCCAATTCATCACTCATTATGCATGGTTTCATGATTTAAAGACCAATCTAATGCATAGATTTGCGTTTGTAGGAATACGAGAGAGGATTTACCAATTGAAGACTTGAAGAGTAATTACAAGCATTGAAGACCACAAGACCAAGCATGAAAGAGTGGAAGAAAGAAGCAAAGGAGAGAAGAAAAGAAGACAGAGAAATACACCTGCGACCGGTCGTGCGACCGGTCGTCCATAGCTTAGGACCGGTCGTCCGACCGGTCTAGCCACTCAACAGAAGAGGAGTATTTGCAAAAGTTCTCTGGACCATCTGCGACCGGTCGTGCGACCAGTCGTCCACACCTCAGACCGGTCGTGCGACTGGTCTATGAATAAAAAATTGCAAGATGGAAATTAGCAAAACTCGCTAGACAGTTTACATATGCAGTCCGACCGGTCCAGACTGGTCGGCCAGAAGATGTTTTAAACTCCAGAGGCTGCTGGACTGTTTCATAGTGAGGCACGACCGGTCGCGACCGGTCGGCCAGCCACTCAGACCGGTCGTGCAACCGGGCGGCCATGCGTAACGTTGTGAACTTTCTATTTTCGGTCCGAAATTCTCTGCGTACTGCGTAAGCTTACGCAGATTCTGAAATATTCTGAGGTTACGGAGCCTCCCCACTATAAAAGGACACCTAGGGATCGTTCCTAGGGTATCTTAGAAGAGTTTAAGAAAGGTGGGAGGCAGCGGAAGTGGATTTCGGAGTTCCACAACTCCTTCTAGTTTGTTTTGCTGTTTTTATGATTTTTCTAGTTGTTTCATGTTTCCTTAGATCATGAGCAGCTAAACCTCTTAACTAGGGCTAAGAGGTGAAGCTTGTAGTGGATCTAAGATGTTTCAATTCGTTTTTAGTTGGTTTTAAGATTGGTTTTCATGATTATGAACAATGGTTTGAAGTTAATACAAGTTCTAAGTAGTTTTTCTTAGTCTTATGATGACTCATGGATGTTTGGGAGAATTACTTAAGTTCTTAATTGTTGTGTGCTAGTTTAGACATGTATGATCCGAGGAATTGGAGTACGCTCTAGTACTATGATCTTCATGTGGGGACTTCCTACCAAAGTTCTACTTTTCTGGTTTTCTGAATTATGTATGGGACTGTGCATGTGATTTGATTCAAGTTCAAATCATGATCTAGCTTTGTCTGGTGACAGCACGTAATGATGATCATGATTATGAACTTAGTTTATTGGAATTGGGACTGACCTATGCAATCGAGCATGCTCATCCTAGCTTGCATTGAGTGAATCATATACATTGGCCTTACATATGACAGATTGTTTGGTTTAACAGCTCTACCATCCGGTTAGATAGATCATAATATCGATTCTAGTTGAGAAATTGAAAAACCACAGCGGATTGAACATTAAGGATTGCTACAAGTAGATCCTTGAACCCCTAGTGCCTTTTGTTGAGCTCTTAATTGTGCATATTCTAACCCCAATTAATCACTCATTATGCATGGTTATCATCATTTAAAGACTAATCTAATGCATGGATTAGTGATTCTAGGAATGAGAGGGAGACTTCACCAATTCATGGTTTAAAGTGTCACTTTGTATGCCTTGAAGATCAAAGAAATAAAGGATATGAGATGGAGGAAAGATGCAATGCAATGGAGGAAGAAAAGTGTGAAAAAGTCACAAGTTACAGCCTGATCGGCCGGCCGGCCATAGCCACCGACCGGCCGACAAAACCCTCCAGAAATAGAAAATTCTCTGGACTTATTTTGTTAAGGCCGACCTGTCGTCCGACCGGTCGGCCGACCGGCTGGATGACAGGTCGGCCATGCACTTTCAGGAGTCAGATTTCAGATACAGGCTATTTCCATTTTTAAATTTTCGAAACAGTTTTCTGGGCCCATATTAATGATATTTGAAAATCCAACACATTCATGTCGAAGAGGAGCTCGACGGCGAACTAACCCAAGTAGTTTCGTGTTGATCGGAGCTACGGATTGATCGTGGTGGCCAAAACAATACGAATACGAACTGTCCAGAAAGTTCCAGATTCCGCCTACTCCACTCTGGGCCGGTCCAGGTGGCCCATCATTGATGATATGAAGAATCTACTTAGACCATCTTCTAGACCACATCTATTAATGAATAACCACAAAGTTTCAGATCAAAAGAATGTGTGGTTTGATCGTACCGGTTGAAGAAAGATGGACCATCCAGAAAGATCCAACTGCGCAGAGTTTATAAAAGCCCTAAGTGTTCTAATTTTCGGACCACATTCTGGGATTGTTTTGGACAATCTGATCCGTCTATCATGTAGAGGAGGACGTTTTCTAGTACTATTCAAAATTTGGGATCAATCCGACATCTGTATACTCCGGAGCGTTGAAAGCAAGATGACTGGTTTTGAAGGTACCCGAAGTGCGCGATTTTGAGAGGCGGTCGGTGATATGATTGGTGGGCCCATTCAGACGATAATCTTGAAAATCTAATCATCTATGAGGAAGATCACATTACAAGGAAGCTATAAATCAATTTTGAAGGCAATCCGACCATTGGTCAAGCCGTACGAAGCGAAACAAAATCTGTTACGTTGCGGTACACTTGCTGCACTATAAAAGGGGGTGCTCTCTTCTATTCCAAGGCAACCAAGGACGTGGGGAGCAAGGAGTTCAAGTCATAGGAGGCTTCCTAGCCTCCTCCAGCTAGTTTTTCTTCCTTTTTTTAGTTCTAGTTTTATTTTTAATATGTTTTTCATTAGCAAATCTCTTAGCTAGAGCTAAGAGGTGAACCTTATAGTTTTTTTAGATTGTTTAATTCATTTTATTAGTTTTAAAGTTGGATTTCATGTTTATGAACAATGGTTTGAAGTTAATACAAGTTCCAAGTAGTTTTTCTTAGTCTTATGATGACTCATGGATGTTTGGGAGAATTGCTTGAGTTCTTAATGGTTGTGTGCTAGTCTAGACCTGTATGATCCGAGGAATTGGAGTACGCTCTAGTACTATGATCTTCATGTGGGAACTTCCTACCAAAGTTCTACTTTTCTGGAATTCTGATCTATGTGAGACTGTGTATGTGATTTGAATCAAGTTCAAATCGTAATCTAGTTTTGTCTTGTGACAGGATTTAATGATGGTTATGATTGTGATCTTAGCCTATTGGAATTGGGATTGACCTATGCAATTGAGTATGCTCGTCCTAGCTTGCATTGAGTGAATCATATACATGGATCATACATATGTCAGGGTTGATTGTTTTAACCGCTCTATCATCCGACTAGATAGAACTTAATTTCGATTCTAGTTGAGAAAGTGTGAAACCATAGCGAATTATGCATCTAAGGAGAGCTATAAGTGGATCCTTGATGCTCTAGTTATCTTTTCATCATCAGATTTTCTATTTTATGTTCAAAACCAATTTCACAACCCTCTTAAGATTCTAGTTATTAGGATAGTTTGAATTGTTTACTTCCTTCCCTGTGGATCGACCTCGGTCTTACCGAGATTATTACTACATCGCAACCCTACACTTGGGGAAGCGAACAAGTTTTTGGCGCCGTTGCCGGGGACAAAGGTTAAACGGTTCTAATTGTTCTAGTAGCTATAGAGTAGTCTTAGTTAGGTAGGATTTTCAGTTTTTATAGAAGTAGATTTTCTGATTTTTTTTTTCTACATTACTAACAATTTTTTGTTGGATTTTGTAGGACATTGTTGCTGACATATATCTCACTCTATTGGGTAACATCTCTCTATCTCCCTTCTTTTTGTTCTTTTTTCTAGATTAGGGTAGTTTCCAATTCCTTAAAATTTCATCATGTATGATTGGACGAATGGTGCATACAAGTACCTTTTGGAGGATGAGACAGTTGGATTGGGAGACCCAAACTCATTGTGATCGGGATTCCTCTAAGCATGAATATTTTACTGAGATTCAAAGAACCTCCACTACTCCCCAACGTAAGACGCTACGTGATTACTGGGTTGAAAATAACAAGAGTGTTCCACCAAGTTTAACAGGAGGTAAGAATAAGAAAAAGGACCGGGGGAGTAATGACCAACCGGTAAAGACATTGCGTGATCACTTGTATGGTTATGCCTATCAACCATCTTATCAGTATTCGTCATATAACACATATGGTCTTCATCGAGAGAGTCCTCACACCTCTAGTCCAATGGAAGATGAGCCAACCATGGATGCCAACAATTATCCTCAAGATTTTCTTTCTCATGATCCACAACCGACACGAACTCTTGAGGATACGCTATGAGAGTTTATGGAAATAACTAAGCAATGTATACAAAACCTCTCGCCATCTCAAAATCCTGAACCATCTCAACATAGAGGAGGATGTGGCTATCCAAGCCCAACCCTCTTCCGATTTGATGAGTAAACTTTTAGGGGATGTAGATCTCAGTGATCCCACCATTACCATCGATTATGGTGAATCAACTATCTCTTTTAGCTATTCCGATTTGAATGATGAAGAGATTTCAAGGACGGCTGACGAACCCGAGGAATCTCCAAAATCTGAAAGTGATAGTTTGATTGCCTACAATGAGGGTTTGAAGGATTATTGTGAGTCCATGATTTCTTCTTCCAAAGGGCCGAATGTTTTTGAGTCACTGGAAGATATTCTTGCTAGAGAGATGGCCGAAGTCGATATTTTTGAGTCCTTCCACCAACAACACATGCCGGATTCTATTGTGGAAGAATTCCCTTGGGTTGAAAATTCTGTTTCTTTGGATAACGGGGTGGCACAATCTGAAATTTCAAAAGATCAACCAATGCTAGATGATATGCTTAACACTGAATCTGAAAATTTTTCTTCGGAAGACCTCCCCTCTATAGAGGAGGAATTCCTTACCCTTGAAACAGAATTTCCTCAATCACTTAGGGAGAACGAAGACCCTTCATCCGACTCTCTTGATTTCCTAGAGGAATGCATGACCCACCCCTATGATCTTGATGATGAGATGATTATGGAGTTGGATAGTTTGTTAGACATGGTGTCGGTGCCTGAAGAACACCATTCCACTGATTTACACTCTTTATCATTATTGGTAGAAACACCATGCAATTCTGAATTTGTGGAGGAGACAACCCAAACTGAAAAATACTTTATGAATGTCTCTCCACCATCATGGGTTCTTCAACCCATAAAAAATTTTGATTGGGAAGACCCGTTTTTAATCAATTACAACCTAATTCAGAACTTGAGGAGATATCTTTTTGCTGCTCTTATCTCCTCCTTACATGCGTGTGGTGCACACTATGATTGGACCTTCATGAAGAAACGCACTCATGTATACATTTGAGCAGGACTTTGGATGGTCCTCATGAGAAACCTATTGCAATTCATGAAGATCCTGCTCAAATTTGATCATGTAGTCGATCGGACTAATTAAAGGTAGGTAGGTAGGTTAGGATTTCTTTTCTACATTTAGGATTGAATAAGTCTCATCGAGATAATGGAAGATGCTAGAATTGATCTACTTGCTACCTCAGGTACTCTTGTTCTCACTCTCCTTTGTTTTATGTCATTGCTCTCATGTCATGCATATTGCATATCTTATTACATTAAGGACAATGTAAGATTTTAGTTGGGGGGTGAGATCCCTTATAGATGAATCTACTAGCTTTTGTGACATTTCGAGCAATTATGTAGAAAATTTTTTGTTTTTCTAAAATTCAAAACTCTTTTGGAAAACATTGTTTCTATGCATTCAAGATGATACGAGCATAAGAAGAGGAGATATGAAGTGAGTGATGTTGCAAGCTTTGAACTTCTCTTAATATAATGGTTTTATATGTGAATTCCCCTATTTATGTGAGTGATAGAAAATTTGAACACTTTTACACCTAGTTCACATTACACGATTTTCATGGGTTGAAAGGATTATGTGATTTGTGGATTAGCTATACTTTGATTTAAGGTGTTGAGAAACCAAGCCGGGTACTTTGTCCATCCTTGTCCATGGGAAAATAACAAAAGATATGGATTTCTAAAAATCCTATCTAATGTAAAAGAAAAAGGAAAGGAATGATGAAATTAGGAATGATGGAAAAATGATGGAAAATTTCGATTAGGGCTACCTACTACCAACCGGGGGATGGTCTACCCGTAACCAAAGTGCAGCAATGGGACGTAGTGTGAAAGCCGTCCGAAGGACGGTAAGACAAATTCCTGTCATAGGCTTGTTGTTGCTCTGTGCACCTTGAAATCCATAGTTTAGTTGATCTATGAAGAAGATAAGCCCAGAAACTCATGAGATGAACTTTCACTATGCACACTAGGTTGAATTTGTTCAAGTTCTTCTATTTATCAATCAATCAGCGGGGATTTCATATGAACACTTATTATGTTTTGAGAGTTTAAGGTTTCAACCTCTATCACCTAATTTTTCTGACTTTTACACTTGTGTATCTTGGGATGTATAGAAGAATAGTTTCTGAAGGAGAGTTGGTTTTTAGAGAATTGAACTTGTCTCACACATGTTTTGCTCGGGACTAGAAAAATGCTGGTTGGGGGGTGTGTTGAGCTCTTAATTGTGCATATTCTAACCCCAATTCATCACTCATTATGCATGGTTATCATGATTTAAAGACTAATCTAATGCATGGATTTGTGATTGTAGGAATGAGAGGGAGACTTCACCAATTCATGGTTAAAACAGTCACTTTGTATGCCTTGAAGATCAAAAAAATAAAGGATATAAGATGGAGGAAAGATGCAATGCAATAGAGGAAGAAAAGTGTGAAAAAGTCACAATTTACAGCCTGACCGGCCGGCCAGCCATAGCCACCGACTGGCCGGCAAAACCCTCCAGAAATAGAAACTTCTCTGGACTTATTTTGTTAAGGCCGACCTGTCGTCCGACCGGTCGGCCGATCGGCCGGATGACAGGTCGGCCATGCACTTTCAGGAGTCAAATTTCAGATACAGGTTATTCCCGTTTTTAGATTTTCGAAACAGTTTTCTGGGCCCATATTAATGATATTTGGAAATCCAACACATCCATGTCGAAGAGGAGCTCGACGCCGAACTAACCCAAGTGGTTTCGTGTTGATCGGAGCTACGGATTGATCGTGGTGGCCAAAACAATACGAACTGTCCAGAAAGTTCCAGATTCCGCCTACTCCACTCTGGGCCGGTCCAGGTGGCCCATCATTGATGATATGAAGAATATACTTAGACCATATTTTAGACCACATCCATATATGAATAACTACAAAGTTTCAGATCAAAAGGATTTGTGGTTTGATCGTACCGGTTGAAGAAAGATGGACCATCCAGAAAGATCCAATTGCGCAGAGTTTATAAAAGCCCTAAGTGTTCTAATTTTTAGACCACATTCTGGGATTGTTTTGAACAATCTGATCCGTCTATCATGTAGAGGAGGACGTTTTCTAGTACTGTTCAAAATTTGGGATCAATCCGACATCTGTATACTCCGAAGCGTTGAAAGCAAGATGACTGGTTTTGAAGGTACCCAAAGTGCGCGATTTTGAGAGGCGGTCGGTGATATGATTGGTGGGCCCATTCAGAGGATAATCTTGAAAATCTAATCATCTATGAGGAAGATCACATTACAAGGAAGCTATAAATCAATTTTGAAGGCAATCCGACCATTGGTCAAGCCGTACGAAGCGAAACAAAATCTGTTACGTTGCGGTACACTTGCTGCACTATAAAAGGGGGTGCTCTCTTCTATTCCAGGGCAACCAAGGACGTGGGGAGCAAGGAGTTCAAGTCATAGGAGGCTTCCTAGCCTCCTCCAGCTAGTTTTTCTTCCTTTTCTTAGTTCTAGTTTTATTTTTAATATGCTTTTTATTAGCTAATCTCTTAGCTAGAGCTAAGAGGTGAACCTTATAGTTTTCTTAGATTGTTTAATTCATTTTATTAGTTTTAAAGTTGGATTTCATGTTTATGAACAATGGTTTGAAGTTAATACAAGTTCCAAGTAGTTTTTCTTAGTCTTATGATGACTCATGGATGTTTGGGAGAATTGCTTGAGTTCTTAATGGTTGTGTGCTAGTCTAGACCTGTATGATCCGAGGAATTGGAGTACGCTCTAGTACTATGATCTTCATGTGGGAACTTCCTACCAAAGTTCTACTTTTCTGAAATTCTGAACTATGTGAGACTGTGTATGTGATTTGAATCAAGTTCAAATCATAATCTAGTTTTGTCTTGTGACAGGATTTAATGATGGTTATGATTGTGATCTTAGCCTATTGGAATTGGGATTGACCTATGCAATTGAGTATGCTCGTCCTAGCTTGCATTGAGTGAATCATATACATGGATCATACATATGTCAGGTTGATTGTTTTAACCGCTCTATCATCCGACTAGATAGAACTTAATTTCGATTCTAGTTGAGAAAGTGTGAAACCATAGCGAATTATGCATCTAAGGAGAGCTATAAGTGGATCCTTGATGCTCTAGTTATCTTTTCATCATCAGATTTTCTATTTTATGTTCAAAACCAATTTCACAACCCTCTTAAGATTCTAGTTATTAGGATAGTTTGAATTGTTTACTTCCTTCCCTGTGGATCGACCTCGGTCTTACCGAGATTATTACTACATCGCAACCCTATACTTGGGGAAGCGAACAAGTTTTTGGCGCCATGATATACATGTGTAGATGAATATACATACTGTACGGTGCTATGTGGGGCCACCATGATACATATGTTTTATCCACCACACCGTCCATCTATTTTATCACATCATTTTAGGCCATGATCCCAAAAAACAATGCAGATCCAGATCATCTCATGTTGACCACACCATAAGAACAGTGGTGATTGAATACCAACCATTAAAAACTTCTTAGGGGTCACAAAAGTCTTGGATGAAGCTGATATTTGTGTTTTCCCTTCATCCAAATCTCTATCACCTAATCAACAGATTGGATGAAAAATAAACATTGCAGTGGGCTTAGGAATTTTCTAATAGTGGGCATTCAACCACCACTGTTTTCTTGGGGTGTTGTGCACTAGAGATTTGGACCTGCCTCAATTTTGGGGTCAAGCCTAAAATGATATGGAAATACAGACAAACAGCATGGATTAAAAAATTTAAAAAAAAATCACGGTGGGGCCCACAGAGGACCATCCAGTAGCCACCTCGTTACTGGCAGCATAAGTAGGAAATACGCGTCCGTTTGACTGAGAGCAAATTACCTGCAGACAAGGCCTCTTACCGTGGGGCCCACCTTGATGTATTAATTCTATATTCACGCCGTCTTTTCAGATAATTTTATGGCATGCGCCCAGAACTGAAGAAGATCAAAATCTCAGGTGAACCATACTATATGAAACAGTGGTGATGAATGTTGCACCATATAAAGCTTCCTAGGCCCACCGTAAGTTTCGGTAGTGTTTTTTGGCCATCTGTAGGGTCGCATGAACCTGGATTAAGGCAAAAAAAAAATTTCTGCTTAATCCAAAACTTTTATAGCCCCTTGATGTCCAATCATCAGTATTTCCTATGATATGGTCCACCTAAGAATTGGATCTGCTCCATTTTTAGGCTTATGCCCTAAAATGATATGGAAAAACTGGTGAACAACGTGGATATAGAATAAATATATCAAGTTGGGTCCTACGGTGAATGTCATACTTGAAATTGCGCCCTTTGATTTAAGACACTTGTAAAGGTGTGTACGCATGCGGAAGCTATAGAACGAAGCAACTAAAATTATGGCTAAATCCTAGAGGGGGGGTAATTATGACCTTTTTTTAAATTCTTTTTGCCTACTTACTACAATTTAATAATTTAACTGAGTAAGCAAGAACACTTCGGCTTCTAAGCTTAAGTGGGTCCAATCACAAGACTAGCATATGATTAAAGCAATTAATGAACTAGTCTAAGCATGCATAGTTAACATATGATTAAACTAATCAAGCACCTAATCTATGCAACCTAAGTAGACTATGTGAGGATAGATCATATAAGCTCAAGTCTACTCAAGAAGTGAAAGTACATCTTGTGTATGTGAATGTGCCTAACAAGTGCCCAGTATACATTCTAATTAAGCATTCATAATTAAATAATTAAATACAATGTATAACAAGAAATGTGCTCAAATACAATCATAAACACAACGATGTATAGTGGTTCGACTTTGTGTCTACTCCACTCCCGGTTCAAGTACTTAATCCCTTTGAGCACACCAGCATTCACTAGGAAGTTTAAATCAGGTTCCTCCCAACCTAGGTGTTTTAACTCGGATGCACCCAACCGGAGAGTTTACAGGTTCCTCCCAACCTACACGTTTACACCCGTGTTGATGTCTCCCCTTGGAGACTTGTTTAAGCCCAACAAATGTGCCAAAGAACGGCAAACGTCCCTAGATTTTAGGCCCGACAAATGTGCCAAGGAACAGCAAACGTCCATATGCTTTAGACTCAACTAACAAGCCAATGATCAGCAAACGACCCTAAATTCGAATTTGACAAACAAATTCTATACTTAATTCCCACCCAGAAAAGAGTTGATGGATTCTAACAAATGACAACCTTACTTGTCAGATTTGAGCCCCGTTATTGCGCCGCTTCGAGTTGCTTCTTCTTTCTCTCTCGTGCATGAATCAACTCTCCCTTATGCTCCTCCGATCATTGATGTTGTTCTGTCACCACTGCTCCAGTTCCACAATCAGTCACCTTACATTTGATGCTCTCACGGAGATGCCCAAGGTGCTAGGAGGTGGTAAATCCTCTACAAATGATAGGAAATGTGTTTCCTAGAGGGATACACTTATTAGGATTCCTATATGGTGTTTAGCACAAGGATTTACCAATGATCAAGGTGTCTAAACTCCTAAAAATCAAGATAGAACAAGTCTATTCTCATTTGAGCTTTGAATGCTCTAAGCCTTGTGATGAATCAGAAGGAGAATGTCTTGCTAGGGTTAGGAAAGAGCTCCCAATGATATACAATGGTGGTAGCTTCTATCTCCTCAAAATCCTTCATTTAAGTCAAAAAATCGTCTCTCTTGTATTTAAAGAAAAATCTCTAATGATCATAAAACGGGCAGAAAATTGTCGCTTCGATATATCAAAATAGGGTTTCGATTGATCGGAGCGATCTTCGATATATCAAAACTACCAACTCAATATATCGAAAAAAAATTCCAAAGATTTCAGCAAGTTGCTGGACATATTTTCGATATATCGAAATGGTGTTATCGAAAACACTCATCTCGATATATCAAAATACCAATTCGATTTATCGAAAAACTGTCTAGAGAGTTGTTCAGTTGTTGGACATATTTCGATATATTAAAATGGGCATTTCGATTAATCGAAGACGTATCGAAATATGGTTCCGATATATCGAAGGTCTATCGAAAATTGTTGTTTTGACTGATTGCTTACAATAACTTCTACCTTTTTTATTAATCTAATTTATCATTTTTTTTTTATATGATCTAAGGATGACTAAGGGTATTCCTAGTTGGTCTAAGTAATCAAAGAGAATTTGGGTATTTTGGTTCACAGGATTAGGGTCACCAAGACATCTCATTTTCCTGTTTTTCTTTCTTGATGCTTCTGGTCCACTTGAATCTTTGGTCTTCAGCTTGTCAAGGCTCAACGACATTACAACACATGGACACACGTGATCGACAAATAATGTGAACCAGTATGCCATGTAAAAGTGTACTAACAATACTGTCTTGGGTAAGGTTGGGCCGCACTTAATCTACTCTTTATTTTGTTAACACGTGCTCACACCCCACAAACACCCACGCCCTCACACCACAGTGGGATTTCACCACAATGGGTACTCGAACCCATGACCTGTGTTGAAACTCTTGTGAGTCTACCACCGGAGCATGAGTAATCAACTCTTAATTTAACAACACAATTGCACGTACTTTGAGGCAGAGAGTGCCACTCATGTACATGCCACACATGTGCTAACATGGCATGATAGGTTCGTGATCCAATCCATCCAGCAGAAATGACACCACTATATTATGCCCTAGCCCAAGAATCGGGTTGATCCACCCGTCAGATGGACTACAGTTTGCAAAAAAAAATGTCTAAACGATTTAAATCACATTTTGTCTTCTTTCTTTGTTTCTTTTGAAAAGATGTACAAAGTTGGGCTGGCTTGATTGATGGATTAGATATAGTGTTGTATATGTGTAGTATAAACACGAGCTTTATTGCCACCGAATTCATATGAAAGAAACGGTAAATTGGTCTTTCTATCCTCATTATTAGGTTCCGAATCATGGTTTAGTAATTATCAAAGATAAAGGTATTTTTCGTAAAATTGGATGTGGTGGGGAATTTTTTATTCTATCAATTTTATTTTATTTTTTTAACACGCACTCACAGCCCCTCTTTTTTTTTTTTTTTTTAATTAGTACACACACCCCGCTGTTGGTACACCCACTTCCCTGTTAGACACACTGCAATGTTAGCCACCCCGACTCTAGGATTGATGCCATGACCTCAGTGATGAGACGAGGCTATCTTCACTGGGTCTACCACTTGAACTATGGATCTGGGTATAGGCTACGATCCTCCTAAAACATAAGAAACTGAAATCCAAAAGATTCTAATTCGAGACTATGTACTGTAGCACACTATATTCCGGTGTGCTGGTGTGCATGAGCCATGCAAATAATTAAATCTGATAAAAAAATTAAAAATATAAATTATTTTCAAACTGGAAAAAATAATATGTTTCTCCTCACACACATATGTACATCTGCCATGATGGCCTAAGTTTGGCTATAAAAATTTAAACAGTGTGGCTGCCATGATGGAAGGCTAGACCGCATGAAGAATGTAAAACGAAGTACTGACCTTTTGTAAAATGATGTGACCTTTTTTTCTTTTTCTTTTTTTCATTAGTACACACACCCGGGTTAGTCACACCTCAATATTAGCCACCTCAATATTAGCCACCCCCACTTCGGAATCAATACCAAGACCTTAGTTTCATCACTAAGTCTACCACTTGAGTTATTGATTAGGGTGTTACCGGCCTTTTTCTTCTTTATTTTCTTTCTTTTCTTTCTTCTCAGCCTACTTTTTCTTGGACTAGAATCCTCTGCAACACTTGTACCTAAAACAACCAAGTCTGTGGCGGTCCACCATGCAGCATTCGTTCTCCATCTATAAGAATCTCTCCTTGAGAGACCCAAGGATAAAAGATTACCGTTTTAATCAAAATTCTTATGGTAATACTAAAGGACATCCAATACCTAAGTATTAAAGGGCCAGGGGTATTACAAATCATCACACTAAGCTATGTGAAAATCAAGGGTGGATATCTCTCTCCCAACTATTTTCTTTGCCGTGTACTGTCTTAATCACAAGTCATCTTAATTTTTTTTTCTCAAGGCCTAAATTGGGATTATGCATCTAATGGAACTTGGAGTAAATCTTACATAAATATCAAGATGGGCCCACAAAAAATCAAGGCCGGTCGTCCCTCTCTCCATCTATACAAGAATATCATAGAAAAAAATAGCGTGGGGCACCACTCTTGATTTTAACTGGGCCCACCCACTCCGGCCATTAGATATTTAGTACAATATTAGGCCTAGAGACAAAAATCAGGCGAACTTGTGATTCAAATAGGCCAGAGAGAGATGTCCACCCTTGATTTTTACAGGGCCCACTGTGATAATCATATGAAATCCACTCAAATCATTAGATTCAAGATAAATATTTAAACTTGTACACCAAAAATCATTCCATCCATGATTCACATGGGCCACACTAATGGAAACAATTTGGAAGGCAAGTATTGCATGTACATTGTTTTCAATCAGGTGGACCACCTGAATCACAGATGGAACTGAATTTTGGGCTCTTGATCTAACATGGGGTGACACACCTGGTGGTTAAGGTAGATTTTACATAAACATCACGGTGGGCCCACCGGTGCCACTTACCCATTTGCTCTCACCCATGGTACGAAGGTAGAGGAATGATAATTATATTGATGAATGAGGTAGCTTTTTAAAAAATGTAATTTTTTTTTTAATTCCCCATATTAAAAAAAAAGGAAAAAAATCCCAAACATAGTAGAAGAAACCCGTCTACACGCGCTCCTCTTTGTGCGAGAATGGTACATCGTATGCCAAATTCATCTTTTCATCAGATAGGCCCCAACATCGAGATGCCATTGACAAATAAACAGACCTACATTTAGATAATTTAAGCCACGGGTTTAAGAAACTATTTGGATGGTTTAAAATTTTAAGAAACCATCATCGCCTGTTTTATGGGGAGAGTGGCCTGATTTTTTAGAATAAGCGTCTAAACACTAGGCCTCATCGGATCAATCGACTAGATCTCATGCAAGTGTGATCTCATTGGCCCATGGTTGACTTGGAGTTGGGGCTCTTTTATACACCCATGTAGGCCTAGCAAACCCTTTGTCAAGAGAGTATGATGTAAGATGTGGCATATGCATTCTTCACATGAATGGACAAAAAAGGGTGAACTGTAAATCAACTATAACTTTTGATCCGGGTATTGTTACAAGACATACAACCTATGAATTTGGACCAAAACAAGCCATCTGGGGCCAACTGACCCAAAGTAGGTTGCATCAATCCGTTTCGTAAGAAAACAAACAGCTCAAAAATAAAATTTTAGAGAAAAATTGCTATTTTTAATAATTATGATTTTTGTAATGTTTTCTTATTTTTTAGAGTTTTGTTTATTTAGAAATTCCTATTTTTGCTTAATAATGAGTTTTAGAAAAACTCTACTTAGTAATAGTCTTTAGTTAGGAGTTTACTATTTTTAGTAATTTTCTATTTAGGAAAATTTACTATTTTTAGTATGTATGAATTAGGGTTTATTAAGGGATATATAGGTTTTTAAACTCATTTTTCATAGTTATTCATCATATTATTCTTAATAAAATTTTGATTTTTATCAAATTTTCTCTCGTTGATTTGAGAATTCTCCTGTGGATTCAAGAGTGCCTTGCAGATTCAAAGTGATCGACCTCATCACGTCCTTCCCTGCATCAATTGGTATTAAAGCGAGGTTTTCCCTTGTGATGGTATCTTTTAACAAAGATTGAGCAATAATCTCATGGACAGTGATCCAGGGAAGTATCCTTTAACGACAGCGGATTTCGAGTAGTTCCAGTTGGAGAATCAGCAAGTCATACAAGTGTTGCAGGCTGCTTTCGATTGTATAGCGGAGGCCATAGGGCAACTCCATGTTCATGGCAATGATCCACCTCTGGTGGGTGTTGGAATTCGCGATCGGGTGGATCATACAGATCTAAAATTGCGTCTATCGCTCAAGCTTTCTAGACGCTAAGCATGCGAAAGCTTAGAGTGGAGCTTAGAACTATGGCTAAGACTTAAAGGTGGGTGATTAGGATCGTTTTAATTCCTTTTAAAAAAAAAACCCTTGCTTAATTAAACTAATTTGCAATTAAACTAGTTAAACAAGAACACTTAGCTTCTAAGCTTAAATGGGTTCCAATCACAAAGGCTAGACAAGATTAAACATTTAAGCAAACTAGCCTAAGCACATAGATTATAATGATGCAACATGCTGAGCTTCTAATCAATGTGTAACTATCTAGACTACAAAGGATATAACTACCTAAGCAACTAGTCTAGAAAACTAAGTAAACAATATGAGATTCATCATGCTAAGCATATATCTACAAGCCTAGTGAACATACATCTTATGTGTGAATATGCTTATCTAGAACATAGCATACATTCCAATTAAGCATTCATAATTAAGAAATTAAACTTACAATGCATAAGTAGAAATGTGTTCAAATCAATCCAAAACACAAGCATGTATAGAGGTTCGACTACTTGTCTACTCCACCTATGATTCTCGTACTCATCCATCGAGCACACCGAAATTCACTAAAGGAGTTTAAATCAGTTTCCTCTCAACTTAGGTGTTTTAAATCGGTTTTACCTTATCAGGGAGTTTAACAAGGTTCCCCCAACCTATAACAGAGATTTTACTGGTTCATCTCCCAACCAAGATGTTTATGGGTTCCATCAACCCAAGAGTTTGACAAGGTTCTTCCCAACCCTTCAGTTTCAATCTTAGAACCTAGTATACACTCCCTCTAGAGGCTCTCCTTGGTGAATTAGTCGAGTTTGATTCTAAACTCAACACTTAATCCTCCACAAGGAAAGAGTGCAACTGGACTCTTACAATTTAACACTTGTTTAATTGAGCATCTTTCATTACGCAGCTTAGGTTGCTTAATCTTCACTCTCCCGGGCTTTAATCAGCTTACTGTTGCTCCCCCGATCATATTGTTGATGCGTCGCCACTACCTCAGCTCTAACGATCAGCTACCTTGCATGAGACGCTCCTTCAAAGAGATGCCCAATGTGCTAGGAGGTAGTGAGAATTTTCTACAATTAGTAGCATTTGGTTGCCCTAGAGGAATTTCACCTAATTGAATCTCTAAAAAGGTTTAGACTAAGGATATACCTATGGTGTAGGTGTCTAAAACATCTAGAGATCAAGAGAGAACAAGTTCATCTTTAATTGAGCTTTGAATGCTCCATCCTTTGATAAATCATAAGGAACATGACTTGGGTATGATAGGATTAGAGCCTAATGATGTGGGCAATGTGGGTGGCTTCTAATGTACTAAAATTTATCTTAGATCCCCAAAAATTGAGTTGTCAATATATAAAGAGCAAAAGCTCCAATGGATAGAAAACTACAGCAAACGGCTAATTAGTGACTAGTCGTACCTCAACTACAACCGGTCGCACGAGATCCTCAACTGGTCAAATTATGCCTGAGACGAATATCTATTTGTTGTCCCTATACGAGGCCCTTGCAATCGGTCTTACCAAGCCCGTCGACCGGTCTTGGCTAGGGTTTTAGCTCTTGTTGCTGACCCATTTTTTGCCTCTAGCGACCGGTCGACCAATACCTGCGACCGGTCGACAGACTCATGAGTTCTGTTGTTTATTCTGTCTTGTTTATAGCAAGTTATGCAACCTCTTAGGCCTTCCTTTGGGTGGTCTTTTGGGACATCTAAGGCCATTTTAAAATGACTAAAAGTTTACTTACTGGGGTCAAGTCATCTAGAGGTTTGGTTTTGGTTTAGGTTTAAGGGTTTTGGCTCACCAAGGTATCTCATTTACTTGTTTCTTCTTCCTTAATGCAATATGTCTACTTGAGTCTTCGGTCTTCATCTTTTTTAGGCTCAATCAACACCTAAACTCACTGACCTACGTAATTGACAAATAAGGTGCACTAGTATGCCACAGAAAAGTGTTCTAACAGGATCAAGCCTTCAGGAGAAAGGTTGATCTTCATATCTTCAATGGACAATTTCACGTCAAGGATTGACTTTGTTAAGTTGAGCGCTTATTTGATTACATGAAGATTCTTGGGGAGAAGAAGGTTAAGTTCGTGGCTTACAAGTTGAAGGGTGACGCTTCGTCTTATTGGGAACAACTCCAGTACAAGTGAATGTGACAGATGAAGGTGTCAATCCACATGTGGCAGCAAAAGAAGCGATGACTATAGGCACAATTTCTATACAATGGTGATGATCAGGTACTATTTCAGTAGTCCCGAAATTGTCGGCTAGAATAGTCGATCAATGAGGGGTTATGCAAAGAAATCCTATTATTTTTCAACTAGGGACAATCTGGTTGAGACGAAGTCGCGACAGGCAGTTGGATTCATCAGTGGCATACGTTTGGCCCCTGTGGAAATAGAGAACCAACCCAATACTTTAAAAGGGGAAGGGCAGTCTCCCGTAACTGTTTGAGATCTCATCGAAGAATCTGATGGGTCAGGAGAGATCAATGAATTAAAAAGGGGAAAGGAAGTAAAACCCACTAACATCTTCGAGATTGAAGAAAAAACTAAGGAGGTGGTGGATATCAATACCTCCGTTGTAAAGGAAAAAAGAAGAAGAGTCTGTGATCATCCCGGAAGATATAAAGCCAATGTTGCAGGAGTTCAAGGTGATTGTGTTCATCGAACTTCCCGACAAATTGTCCCCTATGAAGGATTGGTCTTTCTCAGGTTGAGTTTGTCTTCAACAACACGAAGAATATGGCAAATCGGGTTGCAATTATTCATGTTAATATCTAGAAGAAGTTAGAAAAATCTATTATAAAGTACTAGAAAGAGGCTAAGAATGCATATCGTGAACCAAGTCCGTTGAAGAACTTGAACACGTATCGTGGCCAAGTTCAATGAAGAACTCGAGGACAAGTTTCTTTCAAGTAAAGGGGTCTGATGTAAGACATGTTATAAATGCATTCTTCACATGGATTGACTAAAAGAAGGCCAACCGTAAATCAAGCATAACTTTTAATCCGAGTATCGTTATGAGACGTATGACCTATGGATTTAGACCAAAACAGGCCATCTGGGGCCAACCGACCCATAAAGTGGGTTGCGTCGATATATTTTGCAAGAAAATGCATGACTACAGCTTAAAACGAAATTTTAGGGAAAAAATACTATTTTTAGTAATTTTAATTTTTGTAATATTCTCTAGTTTTTAGAGTTTTGTTTATTTAGAAGTTCTTACTTTTATTTAATAATGAGTTTTAGATATACTCTATTTAGTAATAGGTTTTAATTAGGAGTTTACTATTTTTAGTAACTTTCTATTTTAGGAAACTTACTGATTTTTAGTAAATACGAATTAAAGTTTGTTTAAGGATATGTAAGGTTGTTAAACTCGTTTTTCATGATTATTCACCATATTATTTTTAATAAAATTTTGATTTTTATTAAATTTTCTGTCGTGGATTTAAGAATTCTATTGTGGATTCAAGAGCGCCTTATGGATTCCAGGTATTTATCATTTGAGGAAGATGGTGATCGACCTCATCACATCCTTCCCTACGCCAGAGTATTAAGCAATTTTTTCTTTTTTCTTTTTTAGGACAAATTTTGTTACCTACACACAAAACCAATCTAAGTTGCAATTCCCATTGAGCAAATATGAGTTGTAATTGTATAGGGATGCCCTAAAATGCTCATAGTATCATTATGAATATATAAGCCAAAACAGTGAAAGTCTACAAAATATGTACCCAATTGAAATATGATATGATTGCATCCTGCTGCCTAACACTTTTCTTGACATGAATCTACCATTACAAGTTGAGATTGTTCATTATTATATCGATTTAATCATACTGTTTTCTTTAGTATCGCTTAAAGTAAACTATTTGTCTTCAGATCAGTCCAATTAGGTCATTGATTTTCAATGTTGGCCAAATCCGACCATTCATCTCCAATTTCAACACTATCGTATTATTCATCTCAAATATTGGTCCATTCGACCATGGATCTTCAAATTTAGATTAATTACTGTTTGTCTTTGATATCTGTCCAATCTAACCGTTAATTTTTAATTTTATTCGAATTGAACCATTCATATTCAACATTGTTCTAATTGGGCTTTTAATCTTCAGTTTTGGACTAATTAGATAGTGCGACTTGGTTGCAACCCTGAAACAAGAAATGTGGGTAGGACCTGACCGTAGGGCCCACCTAGATGTATTCATTGTATATCCACACCGTCCATCAGTTTTGCCCATTTATTTTAGGGCATGGTCCCAAAAATGAAGCAATACAAATTTCAGATAGATCACACCATAAGAAATAGTGGCCCCAAAAGTTTTGAATCAGGCTGATATTTGTTTTTTTATTTTCATTCAGGTCTTTTTGACTTTATCAACAGGTTGGATGGTCAACAAACATTACAGTGGATCCTAGGAAGTTTTTAATAGTTGGCATTCAATGACCTGTCCTGAGGTTTGGTTCGCCTGAAATTTGCATCTTCTTCATTTTTTGGACCACACCCTAAATAATCTGGTAAAACAAATGGATGGCGTCAATCGAGGTGGGCCCTATGGTCAGGCCCCACCCACATCACTGGTTGTGGGTCACAGCCAAGTCGTGCTCCTAATCAAACCGCTTGAATCTGACTGTTCACCTTGTGCGCTCCTAATTAGACCGCATGAATCCGCCCGTTGACCTTGTGAGGTTACATTATCTACTGACATAGAAGTGCGGTTGAGCGCAGGCATTATGATTCAGTATAAGGTCACATGTTTCCCCATTCTCATAACTTATTTTTTTACTTAGATCTTAGGGGGCGTTTGGCATCTCTACTCTCATTCAATAAGCATCTCTACTCTCATTCAATAAGAGATATTTTAATAAGCTCGTTTTATTCTAGCTCTTATTTTAAATAAGCTCGTTTTGTTAACTCTTAAAAAAAAAAAAAAGCTCTTATTTAAAATAAGCATTTTTGGTAAAACTTTCAAATAAGAGCCATTTTTAAGGGTAGTTGATGTCATTTTTAAAGATTACAACAACTTAAATATAAGAGCAATCCAAATGGTTGTTTGGGTGAACCGTCCATCATGTGGGGCCCAACTCAATGTTAATTGTCCCTTATTTGGGGCCCCTCAATGTCAACTACACGTGGACTCCACATTTGATGTGTCCATATTGTGAACCCTACCTTTGAAGTGTATTATCCATCATGCGGGGCCTAGTTTTGATTTACCATTCATCGTGTGAGGTGCACCTTCTATATGGATCATCCATCATATGGCCCACTTTGGATATGGGTCATCCATCATGAGAGACCTTGGATGTGGACCATCAGGTGGGGCCCACTTGATGTCAATTGTCCATTATGAGGGGCCACTCTTTTATGTGAGCCATCCATCACGTGAAGCTCACTCCGTCCATTATGTGGGACCGCCTTGATGTGGACCATTCTTTGTGTGGGGCCCCACCTTCATTATGGGTCGTTCATCATGTGAGCCTATCTTTGATATCAACTGACCATCATGTGGGCCCACCTTCAATGACCATCATCGATCATGTGGATCCCACCTTTGATGTGGACTGCCATTTAAATGGGACCTACTTGATGTACATTTTCCATCATGTTGGGCCACAATTTGATGTGAGTCATTTATTATGTGGGGCCTACCTTTGATGTGAACCTTTCATTACATGGGCCCACCTTGATGTGGAGCCCCACTTCAATATGAGTCATTCATTATGAGAAGCCCATCTTTGATGTCCACCATCCATCATTTGGGTCCTACCTTTGTTGTGGACCACTATCATGTGGGGCCCACATCAAGTAGGTAGTCCATCATGTGGAACCCATTTGATGTCCACCATCCATCATGTAGGTCCCACCTTGGTTGTGGACTGTCCATCATGTGGGGTCAAACCTTCAATATGGGTCATTCATCATGTAGGTTCACCTTTAATGTCAACCTTCCATCATGTGGTCCCACATTCAATATCCACCATCCGTCACTTGGATTCTACCTTTGAAGTGGACCATCCATCATGTGGGTCCCATCTTTGTTGTGGACCATCTATCATGTGGGGCCCACTTGGTGTGGATAGTCCATCATGTGGGACCCACCTTTGATATCCACCATCCATCATGTAAGTCCCACCTTTGCTATGGACCATCCATCATGTGAGGCCCAACCTTCAATATGGGTCATTCATCATTTGGTCCCACATTTAATGTCAATCTTCCATCATGTGGTCCCACATCATTTAATGTCCACCATCCATCATGTAGGTCCCACCTTTGCTATGAACCGTCCATCATATGAGGCCCACTTGATGTGGATAGTCCATCAATCATGCGGGGCCATATTTTAATGTGGGTCATCCATCATGTGGGACCCACCTTTGGTGTTCACTGTCAATCATGTGAGGCCCAACCTTCAATATGGGTTGGTTCATCATGTGGGCCTACCTTTGATGTCAACCTTCCATCATGTGATCCCACCTTCAATGTCCCCCATCCATCATGTAGGTCCCACCTTGATGTGGGCGTTCATCATGTGGGACCCACGTTTGATGTGACCATGCATTATGTGGGCCCACCTTGATGTGGAAACCCACATTCAATATGGGTTGTTCATCATGTGCGCCCACCTTAGAGATATTCTAAAGAAGAGAAGAGGGCAAGATGGGAATTACTAAAAAGTTAAAGGACAAACTTATCCAAACATTAATTAAAAATGTATACCCGCTTAAGCTAAATAAGCTCTTAAAGAAAAAGTGACCTCCCTATCACTTATTATTTAAGAGTTTTTTTGCTAGTTTCTAAAAAAACATAAGCTCTAAAATGAAAGCTTTACCCAACAGTCTATTTTCATAATAAGAGCTTATTTTTTTAGAATAAGCAAATAAGCTCTTATTAATAGATTTGCCAAACACCCCCTTACCGATTGGACCATCCATCCAGCGAAGTGATTTTCTAGCTGGGCATAGTATTAAAAAAAATTGATGTTTAGTATAAAGTTTTTAATCTTTCATTTTAACCATTAAAAGCGTTCTATTTTGTTTGATGGGCAGCCGATGATTGGGATCTTGTGGTCCACCTCTGAAGCTGGCATGAAATTTTGGTCATAAGTGGATGCCACTATTCAGTGGAAGGATTTTGTCAATTCGAATGCATTGTTAAGGCAGGAAAATAGACTTTTAATGGTGTTAGGTATTACAAAAGTTTGTAGGAGATGAGCACCAAAACTAGTGTTTTTTTACTGAAACCCTGAGAGAGAGCCTTACCTTCTGCTCTCTATTTGTCAATTTCCTCTGCTCTCTATTTGTCAATTTTCTAATGCAAGGATGAGATGGTTAAGATCATTTTATTGAAGTGATTCTTTAGAACTATAACAATCCTTGATGGGTACAACCAAGCTGATCGTTTGATCTATTTTTCAAGAAATGTGTTCAGATTCTTAGCATATTCTGATCAGTGTATTAACTGGCCAGGAAAACATGGGCCGAACTTAATGGACACCTCCGATCAGAGACACCGACAAGTCCTAATGCCAACTCACATCACTAAAACAAGAAAATGCAGATTAGCCGCGAGGCCACCAAGTTTCTCCATTTTTAAAGTTGTAGTGCCTCATCTGCCGTAGACAAGTCACAAGATATACATTTATGTCAATCTGGACCACCAACGGCCCACTGGCAGAGCATGTACCTGGAACTCACACTGATTGCATGATCCTAACCTACTTGAGGCTATCAAACAGTCCGTATAAATTAAAATGCTCACCTGTCCAAAATCAATGAACGAATTATTTGGGTTCGGATTGTTCAATGAATGTCAAATCTCCATCACAACAGGGCCCAAGATTCGGGCAGTTCAGATTCGCATACATGTATGGTGGATGAGGCACCACAACTAAAGAAGTGGTGAGGCACCACAACTAAAGAAGTGGTGAACCATCAAAGTAATGCAGCCCTTGAAACAGAGAAGTTTAATTACCATAGACAAATAAAAAGGGTCCCACATTTGAAAGATAATGATAATGCCATATCTTAAGATCTCAGAAGAAATCGTGATAGAAAAATAGTGTTCAACATACCAGATGTTAATCTTCTATATGTATGTCTAAGAATCTAAGATCTCAGTCAGCAATCACGATCAGCTGTGTTTGGGTCAGGCTTTGATTCCAGACAAGCCTTCCATTTGCCAGGCCTTTAATCTCCAGCATTCTTGAGCCCCACAGAAGCTGTACCAACAACCAAGATCACTTCCTTAATCAGCATCCTTCTTTGCAAGGGCTGGTGTGGTCAGGCTAGGAATCTCAGGCCCCATGGCCCCTTGAGGAACAGTCAGTTGATTAGCCAGAAGCCCAGATCATAAATCTTTGTTAGTTGCATCAACAACATCACTTGACGGCCTTTCAGTCAAATGGGCCGCCTCCCCTTTCTTTAGAATCTTGTTCCCGGACTGTTTAAATCTTGCAAGGCAAGCACAGGCAGGCCATCCGACAGAGAAGCCTCGCCTTTCGATGTACCAACTGAAATAGCGGGTTTGAGTTCAGAACAAGCATGGATTGCAGCTTCAGGCACTTGGTTTATAGCATGTGGCATTTCTTTCCCTGTCTCGTTTACCCACCCAATCTGGACCGGTTGTTTTGTCTTGGCTTCTAACTTGGTATCCATGGGTGCAGTAGCTGCACCATTGGACAATGCTTGAATTTGAATCGAAGTTTGGTTTTCCTGCGATGCTGGGGACCAGTTTTCAGTTTTGGGGTCCGAAGGTGGAGCCAACATCTCAACCATTGCTTGATTCTTAAGTTCTGATTGTGAAGCCTGGGCCACGACCTGGTTGTCAGGCAGAAGGATAATCTCGCTCTTGGGCGATATGTTGGCTGACTTTCCTTTCTCAATCTTCGACAAGTAGACTTGAGGGGCAATCAGAACTGCCTGATCAACACCATCTGGCCATCCTTTTGGAAGGGTCGCCTTGGGTTGTGGGGAGCCTTGCGGTGCAGCTTGAGGAAGAACATCATTGGTCTCATCCAGTAGCCCTCCCACAGGTCCTTCTGATTGCAGAATGGCAACATTGCATTGAAGAGGATTTGCAGGCTGATCGTTCTTTACTTCCTTCTGGGGCATGACAGGGGGCACCTGATTCAGTGGTTTAGCAGCAATTGGAAGGGGAATTTTGCTTCTCCTAAACATCTTGAGATGTGGGGCAACATCATTTTCTGCTGATATAGGAGCAGATAGCCGTGGATCGAAAACTACGCCCCTTAAAACAGTGTCAGTTTTGCAGACTTTCACAGTTAGCAAATACCCAGCTTCAAATGACCCATCCAGAACGCCTGAAACTATCTGACCAACAAATGCACTGTCCTCATGTGCGGTTGAATCTATATTCTGGCATCGGCTTTTCTTTGCTCCGTCAGATCCAGGCAGGTCCGATGACTTCTCACCAAGGTATATATTGTCATCCTTCCGAGGCCGGCCACGCCCACGCTTCACAGGAAGGGCGCTTTCTGGAGCGGTAGAATCGTTCCGTTGATTCTCTTCAGTCATCTTTCGCAAAATGATGAAGGTCAGACTGCCAGATTCCAAGTCATTCAATTATTTCCTGTAAAAAGGAAATGCCAATTTGTTGTAAATTCCCTCTTAACTCAATTAATAACGTGAAAAAATAACTAAAATTATGGAACTACAACTGTAAAAATGGAAAAATAGTGGGTTGATCAAGGATACAAGTTGTCCCCATGTTCCAGAAAACATATACAAGGCACATTTGCATGAGGTCCTGACGGCTCATCTGGTTAGCTGCATTAGATGGTCCACAGCTCAAAAGGCACACAAATCCAACTATTCTGATCAACTCAACTGAAGAGTTTCACCCATTGTATCATTTTCTTACTTCTTATTTTAGTGCCTATTTGTCGCTTGCTGATCAGACAGTTAGGAATGTCCAATCAGTTTTTCTTTCTTGATCTGCGATCCAATAAACAATCCAGATCCTGACATCATCTGCCACATGTATGATTTTTGGAGACCAGACAAAGAAAGCCCAGTAAAAACAAGCTATGTTTTAATAGAGGGATGTGTTCATAATAGGTTGCAAGTTCCTTTCCCCCCTGTAACTCGTTTTTTATTTCATGAAATGGGAAACAAGACATCAGCACTGCCATTCTTAATTTATTGGGAGCTGATCAGCTGACTGAGTTCCTCATGAAACCCAAGGCTGCAAAGCTACAGGATTCTAGCAAGAATCCCAAAAGGAAAAAAAAAATGGATTTTTGGCCTCCTCTCCCTTCTTTCCTGCAGCACAACAAATGAGATGACATAGGCCACATGATAAAATGCCAATTGAGGCCAAAGGTGCCACCTCCCAATGGAATCCTGGTGACCAATGTTCTTCTTGTACAATTCTTATCCTAATAAACAGCATCAAAATATATGACATGGATAAGAACAGTATCATGCCATGCAATGTTTGATGCAGACCCATAGAAAACTATAGATATTTGAGTGACCTGATAAGTTATGGTTTTTATTTTTTAATTTTTGCCCCATTTAAGTTTTAGAGATTTGCTTCGTCGCCTTGGTTCTATCATTCAAAAGGATGTCGAGATTGCTGCAGACGTTCCCAATAGAATTAGAGATAGATAAATGAAGTGGAAATTTCCCTCATGGATTGTCCTTCAATCATTTTGTGCCTATTCCACAGGCCATGCTATCATCATCTCCAATAAATTGGGGTCAGCTACATGAATCCTGTTCCACCATTCCACTCTATCAAGGGCCATAACTTCACTTAGAATAGGTCAAGTCTTTTCTTATACCTCCACCTATGTCCATTTGGGCCTTCCCCTTGCCATTTCAGGGCTTATGCTATATAAGCCATTTTTTAATAGTGAAATACAGCAAAGTATTAAGCACTTCGAAAGAAACATGTGAGAGAAAAAAAGAAAAAAGAAAGAAAGAAACATGTGAGAGATTTAAGTATGGCATTTTTTAATAGCGAAATACAGCAAAGTATTAAGCACTTCGAAAGAAACATGTGAGAGAAAAAAAGAAAAAAGAAAGAAAGAAACATGTGAGAGATTTAAGTATGGCATTTATTTTAGGGCTATGCTATATAAGGAATTTTTTATAGGGATATAGGGCAAAGTATCGAACACTAAGAAAGACACCTGAGAGAGATTTGAGTATGTCAAAGATGAAGGTATTAAGATGGATGTGTGAGAAGGCTATAAAGGATATAATTAAAATGGGGTCGTCCAAAGTAGCCTAGTAGTAGAGATAAAACAATTTGGGGTGGCAATGGGCCAGGGCTGGCCCTCGCCCGCCCCTACTCCCCCAAGCCCTGACCTGGCCCTAGCCCGACACTTGCCCTAATCAGGCTGAAAAGGCCTTTAGCCATAGCCCTTGCCCTATAAGGCTGGCCAATATGGAAAAGAGTCACATGATCAAAGTTTTGAAATAGTCCAATCTAAATTAGTTTCTAGGGATATTCCACATACACGA